>CM046861.1:8714370-9025704 GCA_025617745.1 Heliocidaris erythrogramma
AATTTAATGCAAATTTTCATATTTATTCAGGGTTTTTTTTTCTCTACTTTTACATCTTTTATGAGTGTTTATTTTTTCTATTATTTTGTATCATATCTTCTCTCCTCAATTTGCTTTTATATAACATATATTTTCCCATCATTTTGTCGTTTTCCATGTGATCTTTAATTCCATTTTCTGTTCATGATATTGATATGCATACTTTACTTAAGTTCAGATTACCAGAGGCGGCGCTCCCGGGGCAGGGGGCACAGTGCCCCGCACCTTTTCAAGTACCCCCAAAGTGCCCTGTTTTCTTTCCAATAATTGCCCATTTTTACCTTCTGATGAGTGCCCCTTTAACCTCAGAAATTAATGCCACTTTTGTTTTCTGATATATATATATATACACCTTTTGTGTCTAACGGAGTAATTTATTCTGTGTGTCTCTCTCTACTTTTTAAACTCCGTCGCAGAACTTTTGAACTTATTTATACAGTATATATATATATTATACACATGTATAAAGTACACAGAAGAGCCATATACCTAAAGCTCCAAATGATCAGCGAGGTTTCATAATAATACATCCCCCTACTTATATCAGCACAAAAATGAGGCAGTGGAGCAGGGTGTAGGATGGGTACAATGCCCTAAATTATACAAGAATGAGCAGTGTCCCTAAATTATAAAATGAACAAGGACATTTTTTCTATTTTTTTCTAAATCTTTTTTCAAAGCTCACTCGCTACGCTCGCTCGCCTTTACTATGATCTTTTTATCATATTAAGAAAATCGTTGTATATAACTCAACACCCGTTGCCTTCAGCGTTAGAAATAAATCTTAATTTTTTTGTTTGCTGGCACGCTAAGCTCGTTCGCAAATGAATAACCAGACCATTTCACTCACCTGCAAAGTAGTTCTTTATTCTTTCTTTTTTAAAATCTAGAACCATGTTACAATAGAAACAATAGCATGTCGAAAATGATCCTCGGTTGTGTATTGATCAGAATGTACCCGTATACGAATGTATCAAAGTGGTATTTTCCGCCTTGTTTCCATCCTTTGTAGGTGCTCCTTTTTTGTAGCCACCCCCCCCCCCCGATTGAATTGAGTGCGAAATGAACATCGTTATGTTAGACTGTCTCCCCCTCCCCCATCCGAAAAACCGATCGACGCCCCTGCTCTCTTCTCCTCCTCCTCATTCGATCAAAAATTAGACTACTAACCGATCGTTATCCGCTCTCTCCCTCACACCCACCCGCACTTCTTGCCCCCTCACCCCTCAAAGCATCCAATATCCAATATTCTTTATTCTAATGCGTACTTTACCTTTTGAGGTTTTCCAATCGCTTTCTGAAAAACAGAAGTCAGATTGGCAAAGTAGCCAGCTGGAATGTCAGCTTCCTTCACGTTGGTGAAAATCTGGAGGAAAGGCATTTCGGTTGAAGTCGTGTGGTTGTACTGATGAAAATCACATTATGAATATGAAATGCAATGATACCAGGTGTATATGTACACAGTACAAGAAACGTGACTTTGCACTTTTTGTGTTGATTCTGTGCCGCCCTGATAATGTTCATGAGTTTCCCACCAAGTCCAGGGGTGTCGATCCGTGTTCACGATTGGGGGGGGGGGGGGGGGGATGACCGGCGAGGGAGCGAAACCAGTGGCGTATCTAGGGATTATAGCGCAAAACATGAAGTTACGCACCCCCCCCCCCCCCCCCGAGTGCCAAAACTTATCTACGTTAGCGAGGGGGCAAAGCGACCGAGCGGCAAATTTTTCAATTTTTATCCCTAAAAAACGCAATTTCTTGCGCATTTTACCCAGGAAATTTTGCAATTGACCACCGCAATTCAGCGGTATATAGAGAAGCTCGAATATTATACAATGCTAAACGGTTTTCTATTCACTCACTTCTACAATCGGGAGCAAAACTAACGAAAACCCTGAATAGGCTTGAGAAAGAGTCGAGAAAATCAGCAAGGCTACCTAAAGTTGAGAACCTTTGCAAATGCTGTTTTATACACTTTATCCTATATTGGGGGTGCAATATTTAGCAGGAGTCGTTATGAAACTTACATGATATAGCGAGCAAAGCAATTACATCTTTATTTTTCAAATTTTGAACCCTTTAAGCTATTTAAGAACTATATAGGTCTACTGGGGGCGCGAAATTATGAGATCCTGAAGGAAAATAATTATGCGAGGGAGCAAAGCGACCGAGCTTTGGAAACTTTTCGCTTTTCAAACCTTCAAAAACTAGATTTCTAGTGCACTTAATGTACAAATGGATTGGGGCGCATAATCTTTTAAAAGATTTCTTCATTTCCCCCTTTTTCTTTCTCTCCTTTGCGTTTTTTGCGCCCCTCCAAGTGACGCCCGGGCACGCGCCCCCTGCCCCCTAGATACGCAAAGCGACAAAGCGGGGAGGGTCTGGGAGGGGGGTATCCCCTCCCACACCAGGCACTTTTCTAAAACTCTAAAACTTGCATTTCAGAGCATCCCAGAATGGTTTTTAATGAAAAGAAGGAATGCGCGGATCTACGCCAATGGACGGAACCCCTCAATTGAGAATAACAATGCGAGCGAACGCATTGAAATTATGGAATTTCTTATTTCCTTACTTCTAATCATTAAAGAATGTGATGATATTTCAAGATCAAACATAATGAGTTTGAATAATTATTAGTTTTAAGTTAATGTATCATAATTCTTATTTATTTTATCCAAGATTATTGGGGGATGATAACACAGGCCATCCCCCCACTTCAAAATTCGGGGGGATATATACCCCCCATCCCCCCCCCCCCCCCTGGGATCGACACCCATGCACCAAACCATTTTTGTTTGGACATGGTTTAAGCGGTTGACCAGAGATGTGAAGGTCGGGACAAGGCACTCTTGTTTTTGGTAATGAATCTTAATTTATTTGTCAATCATATCTCAGTCAATGCGTTGTAAATGGTAGGAAGGTATTCATTGAATATAACGAGAGTTAGAGAGAGACAGAGAGACCAAGAGTTAGAGAGAGAGAGAGAGACACATAGAGACAGAAGGAGTGGGTAGGGAGCGAAACATAGTTACAGTGGCGGATCCACTGTAACTATGTTTTGTGATTTTTACCATACGAGGGGGATACCCCCTCCCACACCCTCCGCTCAATTGCCGCTGGGACCCCCACCTCCTGTTTCAAATACCTAGATCCGCCACTGTAGTTATATCTAAGCCAAATTTGAAACACACGTATTTACTCAAAGGCAATACGAAATAGAAAAGTACATTTTGTACAAACAACATTAAGTCGTGACGGTTACAATGACTGATTGCTTGACTGCGTTTCCGGGTTTATTTACTTATCAAACATACGACAGGTACGAGGAGAAAGAAGGTCTTACATGATTCTTGCAAAGTGAGGGATTTATTAATAACCATTATGTTTCTGTGTTCCATTTCAGAATGATGCTCATCGCAATGTGAGGCTGTGAAGGTCGAAGATTTTTAATTTTTTTTTATTGATAAACACTATTTATTTAAAAAAATGATTATCATGGCTTGAGAGTATATAGTTTGATTCATGAGATTTGATATGTATACTTTCATATTTTTACTGTATTGCTTTCTATTCGTTTCTGTGAATTAATCAAACTGAGTGTTGACATTGGACCTTAACGATAAAACATTGACATAAGGGCAATTCCATGAAAAATGTTCACTTTAGTAAAAAAATGAAGTTTGCAATTGCACTTAAACTCTCAAATATTCTTGAAAAGTAATGTATAAATGTTTCATTTTCCAATAGACAAATCATTAAACTGACGAATTTTCGTATTTTTTTCCACCAGTGAAAATATAATATGATGTATCGCAATAACACAAAAATGTGGCTATTTTGAAGAGTTTATTCTTCCTGACTCTAATGAAGGCCTAAAATCTACTGGAGGTCTCCTTCAACTTTTAAACAGTAGTTCAGTGTACATATCAACAGAAAATCACAATGAATGTTTATATCATTCATCAATTTTCGAGGCATTGATCCTCAAAATTGTGTGATTTCTTTATCATTAGAAGTGTCATGTCCGTTACGTTTTTCACTTAAAGTTTTCATAGCCAACAGGAAATTTGTATTTGGTTACTGTAAATTCAGTTTCTATGTTAGAACTAAATCCCCTTACATTGGTAGCAACCATTTTTCCTTACCACTGTCAGTTTTCAAGCAAATGGCGTAACGGACATGACACTTTGCGTAACGGACATGACACTTTATATACGACAAGTGGCAGAAACCACATTGTGGGCTCCATTTAATAGATTGATTATTATTTTCAATTGCTTGAGGATAGTGGGATGTTTCTAGATACTAGTGACTCATAAATATAAATCTGCTTGTTATATTTAAGACACAACAACAAGCAGATTTTCCAGTTTACCCATGGAAGTCTGTAGATTTCAGATGATCTTGCTAGCCCTGTTATGTAATCCCATTCCAACATCTTGATCATGATTGATGACCAACATGCAGCAGCAGGTATGTCCCTGTTTATTTACATAGTGGATTACTGAAGCCAAGACAATGCAGTTCCACTATTGGCCATCTCCCTAGCACTTTTCCATGATAACTTAGACCTCATTTCATAATGACACTGGTTTTGTGGAACTGCTTTAGTGCATGTTGCAGATACATGTAGTTAACTTTCTTTCTTTAAAACTGATGTGAATCATTCAGGACATTTTCATGATATGTTCAAACTTTTGATCAGGTCTGGTTCATTAAGTTTCTTTGCCTCAAAGCTTGAGACGTGCTCTACTTTGTTGTATGTTGTTGTGGTACTCTAAGCATTATATTCCATGCATTGTAGTATAGTTGTTAGATCACTAAAACCTGCAAAAAAGAACTTAGATGTGTTACTATTTAACATTTGGTAGTAGTACTGAGCTGTTAGTTTTGTCTTTTTTATGCCAAATGTTTTTTTGAAAGAAAGAAGTGAAGATATGGTTCACTTCACAAGGGTGTCATGTCCGTTACGCTAGCATATTAATACTATCTGAGAAATATTAGCCTATAAAGGAGAAAACACCATAGCATCAACTAATAATTTGTTCTGTTTTGGTATGGAGGGTAGTATTAACTAAAATGTATCATAAATTGTAGCTAGCTGGTGCAGAAGCAAGTTTGCTTTATTTTTTATATCTTGTGTAAACATTGAAAAACCAACCCATCTAAAATTACAGAAATATATGAGATAGTACAGAATACCAGTTATGATGTGTGTCCCTATCTTTCAACCTTACTATATGAACAATAAAATATCTGCCATATCTCGTAATAAAACAAATATGTCCGCTCACAAAAAGTGGACAAAACTGTCATGTCCGTTACGCTCAATGCGTCATGTCCGTTACGCTACATTCTGAGCTATAAAAAAAGAATGCAATGTAAAACTAATCTCAAACATGAATTTATGATTACAGCATGACTTTAAGTTTTAATTAATACCCAAACCAGGTTCATTCTATCCCAAAACTCACAGGAATTTTCATAATAAAAAGTAGGTTAAAAAGCCTTGTCCATTTTGTGTCATGTCCGTTACGCTCACAACGAGTGCATTTTCTCCACAACCGTTCAATAAAATGATGTGAAATTTCATGAGTATATCCCTGATAGTCAAATGTGTCTGATAAACTCAATAAAAATTGATTGGAGACTGCCAATTCTATTGTGTGATGTTTTGAATTACAAAAAACTGTCTGAATGTCATGTCCGTTACGCTGGAATTGACCATATAAATGGATGAGTCTCCTAGCTTAGAGATTTTTTTTTTATAAAGAGTAGCCTCGTAACATTGGAATCGAGTGGCTCAAACTTTTAATGCAGCTGTACAAATATAGTAGTTTCTTTGGAAAAATATTATGTGAACAAAAATATTGACAAACATTTATTTAACATGCATGTTAGAGGTATACTACGAAAAGAACAACGCTATATATGAACTGAGGACAAAACGACATATTATTTTTTAAAATAAAAATATCGACATCGCCATTTCTATTGAAAGCACCTAATTCCACCACAAGATCTGAGAATTCTACGTCAAGTTTATCATAAAATTGTGCGTTATTTACCAAAACTGAGGTTCTTGATATGTGCTGAATGGAAAATGTGGGTGCTAACTGCTAACACCTCATCACCTGAGCGTAATACATTAACTAATAATATGATTTTCAGTTGATGACTTATTGGTTATAATTGATGTTAATTGATAATTGATGAGGATTAATAATTATAAGGTTGATCAAGATGTGTTGGGATGCATCTTATTCCAGATGTATCTTGATTTATGCAAATGTTGTGTTGTTCCAGCCAACGTCTTGAGAAGCGATGTCTCTGAATACTACGAACATCCTGTGTAGACAAGAAAGAGGAGGAGAAGGAGGCGAAAGAGATAAATAAAAGTAGCATTAGAAGATGTGTGAAAGAGAGAAAGAGAGAGAGAGAGAGTGACAGAGAGGGGGACGGGGAGAGCAAAAGATGGTTGTTCTTATTATTATCATTATTAACGTTCTTCCTTTTCTGCTTCTTCTTCTTCTTCTTCTTCTTCTTATTATTATTATTATTGTTGTTGTTGTTCTTGTTATCATTATTAACATTTTCCTTTTCTGCTTATTCTTCTTCTCATTTTTATTATTATTGTTATTATTATTATTATCAGCATTATTATTATCATCATCATCATCTCTATTTGTCATAAACTTACCTATCGGCTTTCACTCCAATCTTGGCCAGTTCTGCAGTAACAACCTGCGTGATGGCCTTGTTTTCTTCTACTCCTAATTTACCTATACTCGTCACATTGGCAACAGCACATGGCTCTGTTGATCCACCAAAGCTCATCATCTGATTAGGTAGCAGATTAATACAGATATTCTGCAAGGGGAAAAAACAAAGAAAAATAACAGCGTAAATATCATACAGCATACAGGGGCAATACCGCGGTATTTTTTTTTAATTAGTAGTTAGACCATGTATTCATTCAAAGCAATATGAGCCCTGGAAATGGCCGGTGAGCTCAGCTAAGATCAGCTCGATCTCATTGGTTCTCGACCAAACCACTGGTTTTCTCCACCATGGAAATATGGCAAATAATTCACTCGTACTATTATTATTTCCAGGGAGTACACTGGAAGGAGTAAAAGAATGATATTAATATATATCATAAAGTGTTAATGCAAAGAATGGTTGGTTGGCAATGACCGCGACAGAAAAATCTGTCTGGTTTTAATTTTCTAAATTTATTTTGATTTTTGATAGTCTACATGTACATGATGTGCAGTATAGGGAGATATATTCAGTGGAACCAGTCGGATATCCCTTTCTCTTTCTTTCTTTCTTTCTTTCCCTTATCTCTCTCCATCTCTCTCTCTCCCCTCCTCCTCCTCCTACCCACTTTCCCTTTCTCCTTTTCTATAATTTTTATTTCTCTCCTTCTTTCCTTCAGTCTTTCCCTCTCTCTTTTTCTCACTTTCTCACATTTTCGATGGGTTCCTATACTCTAATCTCTATTATACATGGTATAACAAAAGAAGACCTATTTGATTCTTTAAAAAAAAAAAAACATTCGATCAAAAATTAGATTACAGAATTATGTTCTAACCGATGGTTATTCCCCCATCTCTCTCTCTCTCTCTCTCACCTCCCCCTCTCCGCTCTCTTCCTTTTATTTCTCTATCTCTCTCTCTCTCTATCGACCTTCCTCTTTCACTCCCGATTCAGGTTAGCACTAACACTTTCAGTTTCAGTTTATTTCTTATTTCATGTCACAAAAACGGAAAATAAACAATGAACAGTGCATTATTACGGTACTAATTGGAAAATATATTCAGTACTTTCAACAAAAGAAGAAGAAAATGCAAAATTACATAACTAGAAGCCATAGGATGGATAACGTAAGTATTTAAAGGGCAATCCAACCTTTGTATATAAAAAAATGATTTCACCGTGTGAAAGAAGAAAAATAAAATAAACGGGATAGTGAAAGTTTGACAGAAATGGACAAAGAATAAGAAAGTTATAAATGATTGCAAAATGAGATCACTACACTACATCTATTGATTTGATTTCTTTCAGATTCCACATTTACAATGAAATTACAACAATATGTATAAATTACAGAGAATTACAGAGAATACATGGATATGACATAGAATAATGACAAAAGGATATGTGGAGGGATCTACTAAAAAGCTTTTCACGGTCAACTCTCACATTTGTTGTACACCAAAAGGTCATTAAATTCTGGTTTTCTCCTGAGCGCCTCTTCCCTCGGGGCAGCACTCAAAATATATTATAGATATCATATTGGTATATACAGGTCCTCCAAAAAGAAAAAAAAGATCCAACTGAGTGCGTATACTTTACCTCTTGAGGTTTTCCAATCGCTTTCGAAAATACAGAGGTCAGATTGTCAAAGTAGCCAGCTGGAAGGTTAGCTTCCTTCACGTTGGTGAAAATCTGCAGGAATGGCATTTTTGTTGAAGTCGTGCACGTGGTTGTACTGATGAAAATCACGTTATGAATATGAAATGCAAGGATACCAGGTATATATGTACACAGTAGAGGAAACGTGACTTGGCACTTTGTACTTTTTGTGTTGATTCTGTGGTGCCCTGCTTTCAAATTGTTATTGTGTAGTTGAGCGGTTGACTGGAGATGCCAAGGTCGGGGCAAGGAGGGTGGGGGGGGGGGGGGGGAACTGAACATAATATATCTACGCAAAATGTGATAACCACGTATTTACGAAAAGGCAATACATCAAAGAAAAGTACAAACAAAATTTAAACCGTGATTTAAATCGTGACGGTTACAATGAGTGATTGCATTTATGTTTGAGTTATCAAACATAATTATGAGGAGAAAGGTCTTCAGGATTCTTGCAAAGTGAGGGCCTCCTCCTCCTCCTCCTCCTCATCTTTCTTCTTCTTCTTCTTCCTTCTTCTTCTTCCTTGACTTCGATTGCTTCTATTGTGCTGTTGATACTGCTGTATAATTACGTTTAAACCTTTGGTACCCGTACCTTTCTGTATGAAATGAATATTGAGAATAATCAAATATGGAAAATAACATTCATATATCACTTTGCTTTTAAAATATTCACATGAGTAGACGACAGCTTGCCCGACATTTATTAATCATCCTCTATGTTATTATTTCAAATATGAATTCATATTAGATACCTACTTATAAGTGGCATTTGGGGGCATTTGCTTTTGTTATGCATCGAAATCACGAGTTCTTTCAATGACATAGAAAAGGGTAACAGGATTCGTGTATAATTGAAAGGACATTAGTTTACATCATTGCTACTGTACATTAAAGGCTCTCCATTTTGTTATGGATTATTATTTGCATTCAAAATGAATTTCAAACAAGCACACGTCTTTTTACTTTTCAAATCCCAGTCAAGTAGAATTACAGCTGAAGACTAGATGGGACTCGACTGCACCCTCCCTTCCCTTCAGTGTCATATTGTGGGTCCAGACACCGGGGGGGGGGGGGGGGACCAGCATCATGAGGGGGAACAGCATCATGAGGGGGAACATCTATCTTACTTGGATTAAATGCACATTAACAAGGCCATCGATTGGAGAATGGCATGGGAGGGGGTCATACATCTTCTTTTCACATTCTCTTTCACCTTTCTCTCTCTCTCTCTCTTTCCCTTTTCTTTTTTTTTCACCTTCTGTTTGGGGGCACGTGCCCTCCCGTGTCCCTGTAGCAATGCCTTTGCTCTTCTTCTATGGGTTTGTATAGATGTGGTTGAATAAAAACGGCACATTCAGTATATTAATACTAAAGATTGGACAGCAATACGGAAAAAAATTAAAGTTAAACCACATGAGGAGATCGGAATAAAAAAGAGAGAAAAAGAATACAGTATTTACTTTCACTGAAAAAAAAATCTTTATTACTTTATACAGTGTAACACATTCAATTCAACCATCACGTGACTAGCAAGAACCTCAATTATTTTAACAGAGTGTATAGATTGTCATTCATGTATAATAAAACTAACAATACGAAAGGAGCTATACATGAAAATCAACCTTCAAGGGAAAGTCTACCCTCCAAATAGTTTGGTTTTACTAAAAGCAGAAAAATGAGACCTTTCACTGATTTATTCTTTTTTTTCTGCATTTAATAAAACCAATTTATTTTCAGGATGGACTTCTCCTTAATACACATCCAAATAGCAATGATGGTTTGATTGTGGGTTAGCTCATAAGACGGTGTAGTTAACCATTAAAAGAAAAACAAAGGTATTACAAAGTGATTTGGGCAAGAATCATGAAAGCTATTCCAGTAGTATACAGTACCATGCATATCAATTGTTCTCGATATCATGATTTGTTTTAGAACCCAGAACCTCTCAGTCGAAAGACCATTGCTTCATCCACTGGACCACCAGTTTTCAGCCCCTTTATACTGAGGGAAGTTCCTTAAACAATTCATGTAACTTCTGGATACAATGGAATTGAAACAAATTCACATTCCAGGTCTGGAATATGTAGTTTTTCGTTGAATGTTTTCAGCACCTTAGGATGAACTAAAGCCAGGGTAATAGTACATGACATAGATGCATTAGGGCATATGAACAAAAGCCAGGGTGATAGTACATGAAATAGATGCCTTATGGCATATGAACTAAAGCCAGGGTAATAGTACATGAAATAGATGCCTTATGGCATATGAACTAAAGCCAGGGTAATAGTACATGAAATAGATGCCTTATGGCATATGAAAGAAATCCAGGGTAATAGCACATGAAATAGATGCCTAAGGGCATATGAACTAAAGCCAGGGTAATAGTACGTGAAATAGATGCCTTATGGCATCTGAAATAAAGCCAGGGTAATATTACATGAAATAGATGCCTTAGGACATCTGAAATAAAGCCAGGGTAATAGTACATGAAATAGATGCCTTATGGCATATTAAATAAAGCAAGGGTAATAGTACATGAAATACATGGCTTATGGCATATGAAATAAATCCAGGGTAATAGCACATGAAATAGATGCCTAAGGGCATATGAACTAAAGCCAGGGTAATAGTACATGAAATAGATGCCTTATGGCATATGAAATAAAGCCAGGGTAATAGTACATGGAATAGATGCCTTACGGCATATGAACTAAAGCCAGGGTAATAGTACACGAAATAGATGCCTTGAGCATTCCATGGGATGGATACATGTATATGTGCAATATAAATGCAGCAGTAATAATTATCATTATCATTACTATTCTCGTACCACTTCATTCAGATTAACGGTATGAAGATATCCCAATAACCCTCAAAGGTAAAGACCTTCCATTAGATGGAAAAAATATTTTAAAAAGACACACACTCATAGCATCTTTAATGTGATAACAGCCTCAGAGAGCAGCTAAATGGTGTAAAAAACTCTGCCATCCATAATCTTGAACAATGATTTATTTTGACAAACCAGAAAGAAAGTTTTGTGCTTGTATCTTCCTTGTAGAATATTGAATAAAACAATTCAACCCCAAATCTCACCACCTCTGCATAATCCCAAAGAAATTCATGATATCGGTACATGAATTACATATGAGTTGAATTTTATTAAACATCATTGATTTACATCAATATTCTGTTCATAAACATAAAACAAAGTATCATCGTACATATATTTATAACAAAACACATTTATTTTTAATTTAAAGAATAATAATAATAATAACAATAATAATAATAATTAACAATTCTTATATAGCGCATAACACTTTGCGGAGCATGTCTCTATGCGTCTCTAAATACAGTGGAACCTTGTTATAAGAACACTGTTATAACAAACTCTTGTTATAACAAGGTAATTTTGGCGGTCTCACTTCTTTGTATTCCATTGTTTTTAGCCCTGATATAACAAGGTTTCGATATAAAGAGGTAATTTCCTTCCAAGGTCCCAATAAGTTTGTTATGAGGTTCCACTGTACTACAAACCCATGATGATTCCTCTCAGTTTTGATCTAAATGTGAGAGCAGTCCCATCTTGATTTATGATGCAAACGTAGTATTGTTCCAACCAACATCTTGTCTTGCAGCATCTCTGAACACTACATACATCCTGTAGAGAGAGAGAGAGAGAGAGAGAGAGAGATCTTCTCATAAAGTACAGTCCGCCATCATGTGTATTGTCATACAAAAAATGAGATGAGTGAGAGAAAGAGAGAAAGAAATATGATGAGATAGAGATAGAGAAGGGGACAGAAAGAGAGAAAGAAAAACAGACAAACAGAGAAGAAACTGAGAGGTGGAGTGATAGTCAGAAAGAGGAGGTGAGAGATGATAGATGAGAGGGGAAAAGACAGAGGAAGGGAAAGAAACTGAGTGAGACACATGAGGGCCAGAGGGACTGAGAGACAGTATGAAAGAGAATAGATGAAAGAGAACAAGATAGAAAGAGAGGGCAGCGTTTCTAATGTGTTAATGTCATATAGTGTATGTATTTCTTTTCTGTTTAATGTGTACAACAATGAAATCTTGTTAATTCTCTTCTACGACAGGGGACTATTGCTTACAAGTTTTTCAAACTTCCTTTTAGTCTCCCATTTCATCATGATTTCCAAAATTGTATGATTATGATTGGCTCATGCTACTTTTGTATTTTACTTTTATGGTTTTATGATTGATATAAATAAATTGAACTTAACAGAACTGAGAATAACACAGAATAAGAAGGGATACAGAATTACAAAGAGATTGAGAGAGAGAGAGAGAGGGTGGAGGGGGAATAAAAAGTGAGAGTGTGAGAGTGAGGTAGGAGGAGGGGCAGGGGGCAGGGGGCAGGAGGGAAGGTAGAAAGTGGTAAGATAATACATGGTAAGAAGGAGGACAGTAGGAGGACAAAAGGTAAGAAAAAGAAGGTAACATATGTATTACAACATACATGTATTCACAACTTAAACATGGTTAAAGGAGTTAAACCACAAAAGCCATATGATATGTAGTTAACCCCCCCCCCCCCAAAAAAAAAAAAAAAAAAACACACAACAAAACAACAACAACAAACAAACAAACAAAACAAAACAAAAAAACAAAAAACAAAACAAAACAAAACAAAAACACAAGTGACTTTTGATGATGAAAGGAAGGTTTTGACATCCCCCTCCCCCAATCCTGGACCCATCATCTATCAATATGGCATTAAATCAAAACTCTATCAGATGAGCTTACCTATCAGCTTTCACTCCAATCTTGGCCAGTTCTGCAGTAACAATCTGTGTGATCACCTTGTTTTCTTCTACTCCTAATTTCCCTATACTCATCACGTTGGCAACGGCACAAGGTTCTATTGATCCACCAACGCTCATCATTTGGTTGGGGACCAGATGAATACATATGTACTGCAATATGAGAAAAACACAGAAAATAAATTAAGGTGCAAAGTCAAATATATCATGCAACATTTTTATGGGGGAGGGGGAGGGGGAGGGCAAAGACCTTGAAGACCCAAATAGACAGGCAACCTCAGGCTCATTGCCCAAATATCCAAACCCTTTCATGACAGAAATCATTTAAGGGGTAAATTTATCATATTTGTTCTTCAAATTGGCAACAATCATATTTTTCTTTTAAAGGCAAATCCAACCTTAATGGCAAGTGGCTCTGAAAGAAAGAGGAAAAGTCAGAGAAGTAGATTGGTGAAAGTTTGAACAAAATCAGACAGGCAATAAGAAAGTTGTAATCACTATACATACAGGAATTTCAAATTGGCCAAATAGGTAATGTCCCTGTGATGTAGTTGTGGACTCCCCCATTTGCTCCAACACACAAAATTACTAAAATGTCATTTTTTTCAAAATGTAATACTCAGTAGGCTCTCTTTTTTCAGGAGGACTTATAACAATATGCTATCTCCACTATATTTTGAGTACTGTCCCCAGGGTACAGGTGCTTCAGAGAAAACCGCAAATTAATGATAAATTTTGTGTACGACAAACGGGAGAGTTGTCCACAGGTATGTCACAATCGACTCGCCGAATTGCCAATTTGAGATTCGCATAGATGTAGTGATCTCATTTTTCAAACATCCATAACTTTCTTATTCCTTGTCCAATTTCTTTCAAACTTTCACCATCCTGTTTTTCTTATCTTTCTGCTTTCACACAAATCAACATATTACCAAGGTTGGATTGCCCTTTAATGCTACCTGGTGCTAATAAAATGTAATGGTCTTTGAAAACAATATACATGGTTAGGAACTTTGCCGAAAAGTTTTTAAAAATGCCAATTTCGATTAAATACAATGATTTTGAACCTTTCATTGTGTTGCCAATTTATGACTTTTAAAGCTTATTCGCCTTTTAAAAAATTCCTGGCATCAAACGCAATATGGTCATGCAAGGAAAATGGACAGTGTGTTCAGAAATTTTTGCTCTTTCTACTCATGCATCTGGTATATTTTTTAGGGCTCTGAATCAAAAGTTTTTGAGCCAAACCACAAAGAACAAAATGTGGAGTATGACATGGCAGTTACTAGTTACATCACCAATGATGCCCAAAGGGGCCCAAATATAACTGGTAGAATTTCAAAATTCTTGCGAGTGCTGCATGCAGACACTGATCACTACAGAAAAATTTCTGTAGAGATCAGTGCCTCCAGCCCCCCCCCCCATGCTGGCGCCTTCTACGGGCTATATCATGGAATAGGTTTCCCCTCATTCAGTGTGCATGTACACACACACTTACAATTACATGTTTGTCTATCATGTCTGTAGTATTTTCCTCATCCTCACTTCATCTTTTCTTGAATTTCTCACTTTCACTTCTGATTGTACAAAGTCATTTTGAGAGGACATTACCCTTATACCAGAAGTCACTACCACCCCTATGTTATCATATTTATCTATCAACAAGTGGTCAGCTGCATGGCCATGCCCATCACACATTTAATAGTGACTCACCCTCAATTCAAGGGTTTTCAACAATACTCCCTTTCTTCTTCATCCTGCTACACTAGCAAGGGATAAGAACAAACACTTTTCATCTCCATCTTTGCTAGATACACTTCTCAAAGTTTTCTCGAGTCAACACGATAATTTGAGGATGTCATCTCTTCACTTCTGAATTTGTTTCCTGCACTTCAATCGGAGCAATTTCTACAATTCTCTACTTTACATTCTATACTCCATCATCTCACCTGGAGGAATTTCTATTCATCATATTATTCTGTGCAATTCACTCAGAGAACAGTGCAAATCTCGCTTGTGCTAGCCAAGTAGTTATGTGATCATTTCTATGGTGATACCTGTGTCAATATATATTTGAATCGGATTGTGCAATATTTGGAAACTTTTGACATTTTGGAGGATCCGTGTCCGGTTAACCCCTGCACGCATAAAGTCGGTAAGCTGGTAAGTGGTGATTGCTTCTTATTGAGTAATTCCCATCTCGCCTTATAATTAGCGACCAAACCGCTACATCATTCATAGGTACACGCCATTGCCGACTGTGTAGTAACGCAGCCAACACACATCCCATACCTAAACTGCATCACTGTGCATTTTTGGCTATATTTAATTGAAACTCATATATTGCAGTTTACTTAAATCCAAATACTTATGTTGAATAATAGATGATTAAAACTTACCAGGTTGTTTTGTGACCTTTGAAGAGGGTTTCCTGAAATTTTGGGTCCTTTTTGTCGATAACTGCTATCGAGACTGTCCCGTCAGCATCCAGTTTGTATTTTTCACGATTATGATGAAGGGAGCCCTCAGCGCTCGTAGTAGTACCGGCGCGATCGGTTCGTCGATCTCCTACGAAGACCTGGAAGGGCCAAACTGACGACGTAAAAAAATAAAAAATATTACGTACGTACGTAATAATTACTACGTACGTACGTAATATTTTTTATTTTTTTACGTCGTCAGTTTGGTCCTTTCAGGTCTTCGTAGAATAGCTTGTGTGCGTAACATTCTGCGTACGTATCTACGGTGCATAACCATGTAGAGCGGCCTCACTAGTGCGCAACATATTGAGAGCAGTCGTCATCCGTATGGAGGTGTGGGTAACAAGTACCAAAAAGAGGGCTGTAAATGTAAGTTTTTATAACTTTCTACATTTTGTATCTTAACGAACTGATAACTTAAAATCTAAAGAATGATACTTAAGTATCAGTTTGCCCACAAAAACCTCCATTTCAAACAAAATTACATCTGTATCCCCAATACCCAGTATACACACATGTATATGATCCTAATGGTCAATATGACCATTGCTTGCTGATGTGAATATGACCACTCACGGGTACATTACTGTAAAATAGTTGGTATTTTCTGTCGCATGTACTAAAGGTATGGGGGGGAAAATAAGATAAATATTTTAAATACTTGCTTTCAAATTCAGCCCTTAAAAATCTCACTCCTACCTCAAATGGCCGTTAGGAAGAACTTTTGATATTTACAGCAAAATCCAAAGTCAAAATCTTGTCCAAAACCGGAGAAATCCCCGCCGATTTGTTTCGCGATCGCATGTTGTTTACAAACTGCCGATGTCTTAGACTAAAATCGGCCAATATAATTTTTGTCCACGAAGAAACTCGGGATCGCAAGGGCACATCGATCTTTACGATCGCGCACACAGAAAAATCGGAACTTTTCCGTGTACGCCATAGGGACCGAATTTTTGAGGACAAAACTCTTTTGGGGAGATGTCAGCACCCGCGGCGACCAGGAAATGTACACAATGACTCCGATAGCTCGTTTCGCGAGAATCAACAGTAAATTACGGATTTCATTTTTGGAAATATCTTTTCCAACATTGGTGAGTTGAATTTATTGTATTTCTTGGATATTTTGGGGTCGGTTTTTGAAAATTAAATGCCGAGTTTGAGTGAATATTGGTGACTTTTGTGCAGTGGTGTTTTAAAAAGATGAGGTGTATGACTGCCTACATTATACACACGAAGTATAGGAATGTACCTATGAGTGGTTGCTTGCTGATGTGCGCTACATGTCTATGGGAGTGGAATGCTGTCTCCCGCACTGACGGAATGAACGGCAGTGAATGGACTGGTGACCTATTCCACGATAGTGCCCTTCTACGCCTAGGTTTATACGCCCACCCCTACCCCTCCATCTGTCCCCCTCCCTCCCCCGCCCCCCTTTCTCTCTTCTCTCTCTCTCTCTCTCTCTCGTTTAAGATGTAACTTAACAAACATAGAATGCGGTATATGGGACTGATAATATAATTCGTAATCCCAATAATCTTTACCCATGCGAATTTTACCTTTTCGGGTTTTCCTATTGCTTTCTGAAATACGGAGGACAAATTTGAAAAGAAGTCAGCTGGAATGTCAGCTTCCTTAACATTGGTGAAGATCTCAAGAAACGGCATCTTTTCTGTTGACTTTGTGTTGTTGGTGTGAAAAATCAATGGCAATATTATAATGCACGTATGAATATTCATGATGAGGTTGCCTCATCAAAGTCCATCGTCCAGGGGAGCGTTTCATCAAGCGTTTTGTCAGTGATTTTTACTGACAAATTTGCTCTCAGCCAATTAAATGCAAGGATTTCAGTAGCTTATAACAGTTGTCCGTAAAAATCACTGACAAAACGCTTGATAAAACGCTCCCCTGGTTCTCTCTTCCACCTCCCTGGTCCAGGCATGCTAACAATGTTTTAGTGTCATATTTCATTCATCATAAACAATGGAGATAAATATCATACAGTACAAGAATTACAAGAAATTTGCAGAGAATATTCTTCTCTCTCGCTCAGGACTATTTTTGTCTTTCTTCACAAATACAGCTATTGATCAGCCGGAGAGTAGAATACTAGATATATTTACTTACAACCATTAAAACAAAACCAAAATGAATGGGGTGAGAATAATGTGAAATGGAATTAGTACAAGCCATTTGAAGGACGGGAACATTCCCCCCCTTCCCCCGCCCCCTCCACACTGTATGCGCTCCTTCTAATAACATTCGGACAAAAAATATAGTTTATTATATTGGATAGCTTTATTTCATGGAATACCAGAAGATATTCCACTCGTTAGGGCCAAAATTGCACTCATCTTCGATTCGTGCATGCAATATTGGCCCTAACTCGTGGATATTCTCTAGCTGGTATCCAATTCAGAGCCATCCAATATAATATAAACATTATATACCGTATTTATGGGGTGTTGCAAGAAAGTTGCGATTGATTGCAAGTTGCAACTGATCGGTACTGACCAATCAAAATCATTGTTGCAAGCGCATCTTCTTAAATGGGCAGACCCTGAACCATTCAGAATGGTTGTTCTAATTTGCTTTACAATTTGCAATTGATTGCAACTTTCTTGCAACACCCCATAAGTCACGTACAAGACAAATTATGATGCCCGAATCCCCAGGAGAGAAAAGACGAGGGACGCCTTTCGCTGGAAAGCGACCGATCCCCAGATAGAGTCAGAAAAAGCCCCCTACCCCCCCCCCCCAAAAAAAAATAAAAATAAAAATAAATAAATACAAAATAATAATAAAATAAAGAAATAAATAAAGAAAAAAAAAAAGAAAGAAAAGAAAGAAAAAAGGGGGAAGAAGAAAAGAAATACAAAAAACACGAAACAACAATAACAACAACAAATAAAAACAAACAAACAATAAATCAAAATCAAAATCAAAACTGTGTAAATCACATTCCCTGTTATAGTTCAGGCGCTGTGCTTTGCTCACAAATGATACAATTCATTATATTGTTCGATTTCGGATTTCTGTTCATTCCTGCGATTTTCTCTAATGAGTGCAAGACTCAAAGTTTTAGAATGATTCTATATTCAACGCTATTCTCCGATTCTGCAGTACCAAACAACTTTTTTTAGATATCAAGAATCGCCTGAATTCAAAGTTTTTATACTTGGAAAGAAAGCCTAGATATTTTCACCCGATGCCAGGAGAGGGGGGGGGGGGGGAGGAGGGTACCTTTTCCCGCTTGCCATCGCTTCTATTAATCGCATTCCACCCCTCCCCCCCCCCCCCCGGCAATGACAACACAATGCCGTACATGCCGCAGTAAAAGCAATGCTTATATTATTTAAGAGCCCCCCCCCCCCCCCACACACACACGTTTTTTAAAATCTATTTTTATATTTTTATATCTATTATTAACATAAGACAGCCATCTCTCATTACATTCTGCAGCGGAAATTAATGGACAAATCTTGAAATTGACTGACCATTTACAGACTTGAATGACAAAATTAATTACTAAATTAACTTTGACATTTGCACGTTCCAAGATTCTCCCGAAGATATTGAAGGGAACATTGATGAAATTTAATGAAAAACAGGTGTTAAAATGAAGGGGAACTTAACCTCTTCTAAACACTAGAATAGTTGGCAAATGTTTTTTTTTTAATGAATACGGGGTGTATTATTTTTTACCTTTCAATTATAGAACTGTGACAGCGGTCTATCTCGCTATTTATCATCTGATATGAAGGGAAAACTACTCAAAGAGGGTTAGTTCTCTGCTAACCATAAAATAGGTTATCAAACATGCTGTCAAAGGAATCTAGTCACTTCTTCTTACAGTATTGATTACCAGAGCCATAATCAAAGACCTGGTATACAAAGTCTTTTTCAATAGACAGTTTTATTATGAGCAGGATTTACAAGATTTTATGATATCCATGCATGTAGGAAAGAGGAATAAGTTACATAGTAGGCCTAGCTAATGGTAGCTGACAGCTGATAGATTTTAATACAGATTTGTTACAATATACAGGGTTCGTATCTTTCTCATTTTTAAATATCTGTCTATGTAGCTTTTTCCAAGTTGTATGTATATAATTTCATGTTATGTAATTCTTGTCTTTTTCATACACGGATGAATATAGTGACAGTCACTCATAGTAGACAAAAACGTATATTATAGTAATTAAATTCAATTTTCATGACAATACATTGTGGGAATATCCACTATTTGTATAACTCTCAGGAAACATTTCAGTAAAAGTATTTTTCTTGTTCCTCCACGTAAAAATGATAATACTTTTCCTCGCAAAGTTGCTACGAGAAGAAATAAAGTTATGTAATTGTTTTTATAATACCCCACTTAACTCGCTTAACTTACATATTTACATCCAAATTGGCGATTCGGAGTCTGCTTCACTGCTTGTTTTCAACTTTTTTGAATTCGATCTTCTGTCTCTTTTATGACTAAACAGTCTCAGGGCATCGCAAGGGGGAGAGGGGGTGAGGATTAGAAACCCCTCCCCATCGACAAAAGTTCTAACGGCAGATATCGAATTTACATAGTCTCGCCTAAATTGATGTCCTTTTTGTCTATGTTGGATTTTTTTGGACCTGTGTCTGTGAAAATCAAAATCTGATGACCAATTTTCATTCCTTTCGTCAAGTTTGAAAATCTGAGAATCCGCTTCCTTTTCCCTCCTTTTTTTCCCCCGGCAACCTTTTTGTCTTTATACCCCTATTTAAAAAGCTCTAGTAACGCCCCTGAATAGTCTTACATCAGCTGGCGAGATATCTGCCTCCAGCTAGATCCTGCTTTTTCCCCGTCCATCCTCTAACATTTACAGTTCAATGACACCGACCTTCTACTTCTCTAATTAAGCAATTATAGGCTCATGAAGTCAATGATAACATGAATGGAGACCATGACAATTATGCTTAATTGCTTTTGAGAGCCAGCCGCTCCTTGAGAACTCGAACCTCGGGCATCACATCTTGAAGCGAGAGTGGTCGTAGCATGGGTGCCTTCCTGGAGCATGACTCCCCAATGTCGACCAGCTCTTGAAGTCGAGCGGCTCGGCCGATGAACACCAGCAGTACTCCGACAGAATAGATGTCACTGACAATGGACAAGGCCGTTCTGTCGTCGACGATTTCGGGTGCGACGTAGACGTTGCCACTGAGCTTCTTATGATCTTCCATGACTGACTGTTTGATGGTCACACGTGGCGGGAACGCGATGGTGCTGACAAGACCCAGATCTATGATGAATCCTTGCCAACGGTCGTTACGGAGCTCCAGGAGGACATTATCGGCTTTGATGTCATTGTGGAGCAAGTCGTTGGAGTGCATGAAGTGTATGCCCTCCATGACATCAACAGCGATATCTAGCAAGCTGGCTGGGGACAGAAAAGGACTGGGGTTGCTTTTCATGATGTTCAGCAGAGGGAAGATCTTCCCTGTTTTCTTGTCGCCGATGAATTCCTGAACAATGCACATGTTGTCATCAAGCACCAGGGTACCATAGATCATGGGGAAGTGCTTGCTCCTAGAGAGAAACTCAGAGACCACAGCCTCCTTCATGAAGTGACCAACATTCGCCCTTCTCTCAGCCTCAATTTTCGCTGGAGAGAAGTACGGCGGGATTACGGGCTCCTTAATAGCAACAGTGTCCGAGCTGACGGTATGTCGGGCAAGCAGTACACGCCCAAAGGCTCCTCGCCCAATCTCCTTGAACTTGAAGTCGTTATCAATAACAGATGTGGCATGGAAGGTGATGACATCATGGATGCTGAGCTCGGGGCATGGTTTAGATCCCAGGGTGGCGATAACGGCTACATCTGCAGTGGTCCTGACATCAAGAATGGGACCTTCTCCTTTATAAAGATGTGTTTGTAAGCTGTAAATGGAACAAAACAATGAAAGTACTGTCATTTCAGTCGCTTATAATATTATCTTTATAATCAAGTTAGTTTAGAAATTTTAGGAAGTTCCTAAATATGCCTACAGCGTCATGATGGAGTGTTGTAATCCTGAAATTCGTTTATCATAATTGTTGGAATGACTTTTGAAATCTACAATCTGGCATACCTCCACCTAATTTGACTAATAAGGCACCTGAAAAATGTACCACCTATTGGGGCGGGGCTTGCTTGCCGCCAGTTGCCAGAGATTTTTCCGACTCTTTTCTCTTTTTGTTTTTCCTCTTCTTTACAATATTCCATTTATGCAATAGATTAAGATTACCATCATGATCTTCCATTAAATACCATTAACTTCATCGGAATGTGACCATAAATTTCCGTTGACTTACTTTTCGACTAGATCACGAAGTCTCTGGTTCGTCTCTTGCAGTCTATGACAATCGTATTCCAAAGTATTGACCTTCGTCAGAGCACACTGAAAATCTTGAGTGCGATCATGTAGCTTCATGGTGCGATCAAGTTCCTTTAGAACTGCTCCTCCTGTGTTCGAAAGATTCTCAAGGTGGTCCTTAAGTTCAGATTTTTGCTCAAGTTCTTTTGTCTGTTCGGATTCTCTGGCTCTCTCACCCTGAATCGAAATATCACAATATTGTACCTACTGAAATCTCTAAAGACAATACAGCTACATGTATATACATTTAAAAAGTCTTCCCATACATATGAATTTTCCATGAAGCTATATTATATCAAGATGATGATTGATTGATTGATTGATTTTGGAAGGTTCAAGACCGGTAATTTGTCATTTAAATATATTTGCCTTGAGTTCTTTCTTATATTTTGGCACATGACACAAACGCGGCATGAAACTTGCAATAGTAATTTCCCCTCGTTTTGGAAAAGAAGAAATTATACCTTGCGTTTGTCTTTTACCGTATCTTGTTGCAGGAATTGTCGCTGGGTTTGTTGGACATTCTTTATAGCGCTTTAGGCTGCTTTTTCGGGGTGTCATATCAGAGCAGAGGACATATTCTTTTGACATGAAGGAATATGCTTTTGAATTAATCGATAATATCACATTTGTTTTTTTAAACATTGGTATACGGATTCCTTAGAAAGTCTGGTGACATTAAAAAAAGGGCCTATAGGCGACATGTCAACCCCATCATAAAATAGCGTATTTATTCCTACCTGTTTCGAATCAACTTTGTTCTTCTTTCTCCACGGAAACCATCGTCGGCTGCTGATCTTGGGACAACACTTGGTCTGAGATTCTCGGAGATTAGTGAGCTCAGCTTCAATAGTCTGAAAAGGGAATGAATAAAGGAGAGGTGATATAAGGGGTATCAACTAATTTATCCAGTCAACAAGCATAATCTTTCAATGTAATATAAAGGCAGGGTAGCACCTAAGCTTTCACTTGAGAGAAGCGGCGGCAGTGCCTCTTATTGGTGTAAAACATTCTCGGTCAAAGTATACTTCTTTTCATTTCTTCACCTTGCACCTACCTGAAGTTGAGTCTTGGCAGTGGTCAGTTCGGAAGTCAATTGAACGTACTTTTCTTTCCAAGAAGCGTTGATCTGTTCTTCACATCTTGAACCCGTCTGTTTCCAGGTTGTTCTGATGTGATGGAGTGCATCATCTGGAAGGCATATCTCATCTCGAGGATTCATCTCATTTGCCAAGTTTAGGAACTCCTGATGAGATTCAAATAAATAAGACGCGTGCTTTCATGGGGAAGGGGGGGGGGGGTGGACAACAGCTAAAGAAAACAAATAACCAGTTAACAGAACGTATGACCTGTTGTCTTACAATATCAAGATTCGATGGTAAAGGGTTTGCGCTCAATATAAAGAGCTTTGATTTGTTGTAAGTTGCAGGTATCGTGTACCGTTAAAAAACAACCTAGGGCCTACTGATTATTTTGAACTTACCCGTACCCCAACGTTCTCACTTTTAACCTTTCAAACTTCACCTTTCAAAGAAACGGAATTCTACGAAACTTTTCGATAATTTCCGGTCTTGTTATTTTGACGGCTACTTAAAGTCTAATGAATCTCTTTCATTGTTTACTTGCATATTGCGTTAGCTATAATTGTGATGTCACAATGGAAGCGCATAAAACTTTCAGCCAATCAAATCGCACAGCCAAAAGTTTTTGTGTGACGTATCATGCGTACGGTACGTAGATCGCGTCACTTTTGAGATAAATGTTATGGTACATGGTATCTATGATTGTGACGTCACAATGTAAGTGCCATAATCCTTTCTGCCAATCAAGACGCGTATTGTGCGCTTGCGCTCTCTTAAATTTGAGATCATTGGTGCTTTGTTTTATGATGTCATAATGAAATATAAAGACTTTTAGCCATTCAAGACACGTAAAACACTTTTTGCTCCGGCGCTTTGATTTCAACTGCGTTTTTTATGATAACAATGCCCAAATAAAAATATAGAATAAAAACTTTCAGGTGTTTTGCCAGCAAAATTGATAACTCAGATAATACAGATTTTCGAGGGCCTTCATGATATGGCAAAACATCCGAGCTAATGGCGATTCATGAATAGCAAGCACCATGATGTTGCAAAATACTTTACAGGCACTCCGTTTTGCAGAAAGATGGGGGTACGACTAACCAAAACTTTAAAAAGGCTCATTTTTATAGGAAAAGGGGAGAGCTTGGATGACAATCGAAAGCTTTAACAACTCAATGTAGAGGGTTATACCCCCAAGTATTAACATAATGGACAATAATGTTATAGCGAACCAGCAAGCAGAAATCTAATAGACGGTGATGGTGCATTTAGACATCATAATCATCAAATTAATGATCTGATTTTGTGAAATTGGATTTTGATTTTGATTCTTTAAACAAGTTAGTCATTCTGTGTGTGGAATTTAGTTTTGACAGACGTGTATCAATCAAATATGATTATTTACGTCTGGGACCGAATTTTAACGTCACCATCCGAAAGAAGTGACTAAGATTCGAACCTGTGTCCGATCAGCAGTTTGTAGGCGAATACAAAGAGCTGACCAACATCTCTTCCAAGGTATTGTAATGACAGCTTACTTGGGAGGGGGTTGGTGTCTGTCCTGAGATATGGGGTTGGAATGAGAGCTCACCTGAGATAGGGGGGTACATTGAGCGGTGTTCTGAATGTAGGGTGGTCTCCAAGGCAGGAAAAGCCCGCGCAAAGCCCGCGATAGGGGGGTTCAGAAATTTTGGCAGCTCTGAGATAGGGGGGTGCTTTCAAAGGGAGGGAACAAGCATACGCGTACCCTAAATAATACTGAGTGGGGGGGGGGGGGGCGGGGACCAACTAAGCCAACTAGGCTAATTCCTGTCATTTGCGTCGTTATTATAAATTAGTAAAAACAGGATTTTGATTTGGTCAAAGTCTAAGGCAGTTGCCTTTCTCTTTGCCTATGACTCCTTTTATTTATTTATTTTTTTAAATAGAAATTTCCTTTCTATATAACAAACCCCCTACGTACCCCTCCGCATACAAGGTGTTGTACTTTTTGTCAAATTTTCTCAAGCAACAACAACAAGATATACTTTTGTTTGTTTGTTTATTTTTTGTTGAAGAATTTGACCATCATTTTTAGACTGGCCAATACGTGCAGTGTGAGGGAGACATAATATAATAACGTAGCTAGCGCTAGTTTCTGGCGATAGGAGAAGAAGTAGAACAGCCACAGGGTACGGGAGCTCGGAGGTCACGAAAATTGTCATTGCCGCCTGACTTTGATACCCGAATAATTTCCAAAATGTCTGTCAAAATATTTTACGACATCATGTCGCAACCTGCGAGGTCAGTGTTGATGTTTGTGAGGGCAAACAAGATCCCATACACACCATGTCCAATAGCCATGCGAAAATGTAAGTGCACGTAAACTTTGAGACACTATTGTAATTTCTATGCCAGAGTTGTGGGGGCGTGTGTTGAGGATTTCTGCTCAATAATCTCTGACTGCAAGTCTTTATTACACAGGTCTACAAAAAGTACAATGCAAAGGCCAGCTCCGCGCCTCCAAGAGTAACAAGGCCCCATTTGAGAGGGGTGCGGGGGGAGGGGGGGGGGGGGGGGAGCACTCCAGGTTGTTAGCAGTGATATGAGAATATCAATATGAGTATGTACCTTCATGACCTTAGTAAAAGAAAATCAGAAATTTATCTTAACTAACACAATTGAGTGAATGAGCCAGAAGGCAGAATGATACTTGATAAAACCAGCAAAAGGAATATCCTATCTTTGTTTTTAACTTCGTTTTTAAAAAGACTTCCTTTACATGATCAGATTACCAAGGGTAGACAGAAAGGATATAGGCTACAGCCAGGGGCAAACAAATAAAGATGGAAAGAAAAAGAAAAAGAAAAGGAGGAAAAGAGATAAAAAGGAAAGGGAGACCCCCCCCCCCCAAGGCTTACGTTAATCTGTGGCCTTGTATTCTCTTATTGCGAGTAATAACAACGATTTGATTAATTTTCGTAAAAGTCTGAATAAAATTCAACAAGAATCCAAATCGCCATACATCATTCTGGGAGGAGATTTTAATATTCCGAACATGTCTTGGTCCTCAACCGAAGTAACCAACTCACTACAACAAGAAATACTGGATATTGCTGATGAGAACAGCCTTGAGCAATTAGTTAACTTCCCAACTCGCAGGAATGCAAACGGCACCGAAAATATACTGGACTTATGCTTTACCACACACCCATCCTTAGTAAAGTACACTACCCCTCACCCAGGATTCTCGGATCACTGTGTAGTTATGGTAGAAATCAATATTAAAGCACCCCTACCAACTAGACCACCAAGGAAAATTCATCAATGGAATAAGATGGACGAAGACAAGCTCAAAGGGGACGCTCAGGAATATTGTAAACACTTCTTAAACTCCAACCCAGGTAAAAACACAGTCGAAGAAAACTGGTGCAATTTCAGAGACAAAATACATGACTTGATGGAACAATATGTACCATCAAAAAACGTATCCGGTAAACCTCGGGCTCCCTGGTTAACATCCAAGCTGCAGAGACTCTGTCGCAAGAAGGAGAGATGCTACTCGAAGGCGAAGAATCATGGAGGACAAGCCAAATGGGACAAGTACAAACAGATTAAACGAAAGGTTAACAAGGAACTCAGAAAAGCACAAAGAGCATTCATATCTGACCTTTCGGAAGCGGGCAACAAACAGTTCTGGAAATACATTAAAACCCGGCGGAAAGATAATGTAGGAATCCATAGTCTCAAGATCGAAGGCCAAACAGTCACTGATGACCAAGGGAAAGCAGATGCCCTGGCCAACCAATTCCAAAGTGTCTTCACTAAGAATGATGACCAGTGTTACAAGTACAATGTGTTATAGCGCCATCTGGTGTTGAGTTGTTGGGTCATGGACATGAATAAAGTGACTTCTAACCAGGAATTCTCTTGCACTAAATAGTGAATTTGTGACAGTCAGAATAGATAAAGAGAGAGAAGAAACATGGTGTCAGGAGCTGGGAATCTTGCTCTTCGAATTGGACTGTGAATTCTGTCGAAAGTGAACTCTTTCGCATGGTTTTCGCGATCACCATGGACCATCGACGCGGTTTTGTCTTGTCCGAACTTCGATGCGCGTAGTCCCATCCCGGTGTTTTCGCGTATGTGTTTATGCGATGTAATGACTGTCGTGCGTGTCGGGTCGATCGATATTGGTATGGAGAATCGGTTTCGTCGAATGCGACTTCGATAGTATAGAGTTGCAGGACTGGACTGTGGACTTTGTGAATATTGTTTGCTGTAGTATGCCTAACAGTGTTCGATTATTAATATTATCATTGTGAAAACGAAACAAGGTTTGTAGTACTAGTAGTGCTTGTTGTTGGTTGAGTAGCAATTTTTGACTTGAGTCTTGAGTTTGAAGTGATTAGAGTATTAGTTAAACATTTCATGACACAACAGTCCAGTTTTCTGTATAGTAGTAGGCTTAATGAATATTAAGTCTAGATGCAGTCCATACAAAAGAGTTGAGTTATAACGATTTTTGAAATTGTTGTTTTGATAGACAGCCCTTAAATGGTCTAGTACATTGTGTGTTTTCTTGTTACATTGAGTACGAGTCATGACAGACCAGGATAGGTCTCAGGGAGGGAATCCCAGCCCTCCATCGAGAGTAACGAAAGGCAATGTCCCACTTCCACGTCCTTTATCGCTAGAGGGTGATATGAAAGAAAATTGGGAAGTGTTTTATCAAGTTTGGCAGAACTATGAGATAATAACCGGGCTAGAGAATGAAAATGACCGGTTTAGAATAGCACATTTTTTGACATCTATTGGTCAAGAAGCAGTCAAAGTCCACAATGGTCTACCATTCAAGGATGAGAATGAAAAGAAAGATTTCAATATTATTCTGAAGCTTTGGAAGGAATACTGCAGTGGTAGAACCAATTTAACATATGAGCGTTACAAGTTCAATACCTGTACACAAAGTAAGGGTGAAGGATTTGAACAGTATTATGTACGGCTCCGTAGCTTGGCAAGCACATGTGAATACGAGAAGTTTGTTGATGATTTCATCAAGGACAGAATTGTAGTAGGTCTCATTGATGATTCTGTGCGAAAAAGGTTGCTACAAGAACAGAACCTTACATTGCAGTTGTGTTTAGACATATGTCGTGCTCATGAAGCCTCAATGGCACAGTCACAAGCCATGGCTGGTGAGAGTGTTGCAAGGGTTGACAAGTTTCGTTCTAAGTCTCAGAATAGCAACAAGTATAAGTCACAACAGAAGAGTGACATGATTTTGGAGTGCAAGTTTTGTGGTCGTTCACATGCCAGGCAGAAAGAAAAATGTCCAGCATATGGCAAATCGTGTAACAAGTGCCATCAGAAGAATCATTTTGCTAGAAAGTGTAGTGCTGGCAGTAAGCAAAACAGAGGGAGAAAACACAGGGACAGTGTGAAAGCATTACAAAGTAGTAGTAAAGACACTGACTCAGATGAAAGTGTTATGTCTGTTGAGACTGATAGAGATGTTCATTATAAGAAGAAAATTATGGGGAAGTTTCTTATTAGAGGGAAGAAAATTGAGATGCAAGTAGATTGTGGGGCAACTGTAAATATTCTTCCTAAGAAACATGTTCCAAGTAATGTGGAAATTGTGCAAAACCCAAGAAGGCTTAGCCTGTATGGATGTGATGCAAGCATCGAAGCAGAGGGTATATGCAGAGTGTTGTTGAAAAACCCTAAAACTCATAAGAAGTATGATATTGAGTTTGTGGTTGTGGATAAGGATTGTGTTCCACTGATTGGGTCAGAAACTGCTCAGTTCATGAAACTAATCAAAGTAAAGTATGAAAACATTGCAGTAGTGCAAAGTAGTGTTGATCAGTGTAGTAAGTCACAGAATGTGAACACGATGAATAGCCCAAGTCAGTCACAAAGTGTAAACACAAAGAGTGAAGTGTTAGAATCATATGGTGATGTCTTCAGAGGGCTAGGTAAAATGCCTGGGACAGTGCATTTACAAACAGATAGTAGTGTGGAACCAGTTGTAATGCCACCACGTAGAGTTCCCATAGCAGTGAAAGAAAAGCTAAAGCAGGAACTAGAGAGGTTAGAGAGAATAGGGGTAATTGACCCAGTATCAGAACCAACAGAGTGGGTATCAGGGTTGGTAGCTGTGGAAAAACCAAACGGAAAGGTTAGAGTCTGTATTGACCCACAGTACTTAAATCGTGCTTTAAGGCGGGGTCATTATCCATTACCTGTCATAGATGATGTCTTACCTATGCTAAACAAGGTGAAAGTCTTCACAAAGGCAGATTGTAAAGAGGGTTTCTTGCAATGCGAATTGGACCAAGAGTCCTCTTATCTGACTACGTTTCAAACCCCATGGGGTAGATTCAGGTGGCGAAGAATGCCTTTTGGAATTAGTCCAGCCCCTGAAATCTTTCAGTGTCACTTAGATCAGAATCTGGAAGGTCTTCCAGGTATGTATAAGATTGCAGATGATATTTTGATTGTTTGCCGCGGAGATACGCTTGAAGAAGCGAATGCAGATCATGACAAGAATCTGCGAGTGTTCTTAGATAGGTGTTGCGAGCGTGGAATCAAACTGAATCCAGACATGCTAGAGTTCAAGAGAGCGGAAGTCCGTTTCATGGGACATATCATTTCTCGCGACGGCCTCAAAGTAGATCCGCAGAAGGTAGCAGCAATCGCAGACATGCCAGTTCCTGATTCGGTGGAATCGTTGCAGCGTTTTATTGGCATGGTCAAGTACCTAGCGAGATTTCTACCGTCATTGTCCGACATGAGCGAGCACCTCCGTCGCCTCACGCACAAGAATAGCACATGGACATGGGGCACCGAGCAGCAGAAAGCGTTTGTCGCGATTAAGCAACAGGTGGGTGATGCTCCGGTTCTGAAGTACTTTGATCCTGCATGCCCAACGGAAGGCCAAGGCGACGCATCACAGGATGGCTTAGGATTCGTAGTTCTTCAGAATGGACAACCTGTCGCGTACGCGAGTCGTGCAGTTACAGATGCAGAGAAGCGCTACTCGCAGATAGAGAAAGAGCTACTCGCACAAGTCTTCGGCTTGGAGAGACACCACGAGTTCGTATATGGCCGGGAGATAACATTATGGACAGACCATAAGCCACTCGTAGCAATAATGGACAAGCCCCTAGCTACAGCCCCGAAGCGTTTACAACGGCTACTACTGAGACTGAACCGATACACAGTCAAGATCAAATACATGCCTGGTCCGGAACTGTATCTCGCCGATACATTATCCAGAGCGTATTTGAATGATGTACAACAATCGCAGACTGAGACTGAGATTGAAAGCATTCATCTCATTGATGGTCTTCGTATTTCGGAAACGACGAGACGTGAGATTCAGCAGAAGACAGCTGAGGACAATACACTGCAGTCGGTAATGCAGTACATTCGTGAAGGATGGCCTTCTTCAATTCGCGAATGCCCGGTGGAAACGCGCCCGTATTACAGCATACGACATGAAATGACAATGGACGATGGAATTGTCTTCAAGGGACTGCGCTGTGTCATACCTCGTGCGTTGAGAGAAACTATCCGAAATAAGTTGCATGCCGCACACACCGGTATAGAGAGTACACTGAAACGTGCACGCGAATGTGTGTACTGGCCATCAATGTCAGCAGAACTCAAAGACTACATATCAAAGTGCGAGATCTGCAATGAGAATCCGAGCAAGCAACAGAAAGAAACTCTTCATCCCCATGATGTGCCAAATCGTCCATGGGAGAAGTTAGGTTGCGATATCTTTGAGGTAGATGGTCGAAGCTACCTATGTACTGTCGATTACTTTTCCGATTTCTTCGAGATAGACAATCTTCACGGGAAGAAGGATGCACGAGCCATCATCATTCGCTTGAAAAGACACTTTGCTACTCACGGAATTCCGGATACTCTACAAAGCGATAATGGACCACCTTTCAATTCAAAGGAATTCGTTGATTTCGCGAAAGCCTACGGATTTGCGTTGACAAAGAGTTCGCCTGAGTTCCCGCAGAGTAACGGCAAAGTCGAAGCTGCGGTGAAGATTGCGAAAAGACTGGTGAAAAGATCTTCACGTGATCATGGAGACTTCTATCTTAGTCTTCTCATTTGGAGAAACACTCCTACCGCGAGCATGGACAGTTCACCTGCTCAAAGGTTGTTGGGACGGAGAACAAAGAACAATGTTCCAATAGCAGCTAAACTACTTGAACCGAAAGTGGTGAAAGACATCAAGAAGCGTAAGCAAGCTACTCAAAAGCGACAGGAAAAGTACTACAATCGCGATGCAAAGAATCTCGAACCACTGAAGAAAGGAGATGTCGTTCGAATCCAACCGCGTGGAAAGAATGTCGCGTGGGAGAAAGGGAAGGTTATAGAACAAGTTGCGCATCGATCATACATTGTTGAAACAGAGAGCGGTGTCCAGAGACGCAGAAATCGCAGACATCTGAAGAAAACAGCAGAGACGTGTGATCCGAACTTTGCCTTGTCGTCAATTCCGCCACATCAGCCGCGACGCAAAATCGATGATCGTGAAAATAGCACCACGAAAGAAGCGCGAGAAACGCAACCACCATTACAGCAATGTCGTAGAAGCGTTCGGAATAGGAAATCCCCTACCTATCTGAAAGACTACATGTGGAAGAACTAAAGTTAGAACATTTATGCTCCAGATCGGTTGTATAATAAGTAAATGATCCATGGTTATTAATTTCACATAAAGTCTGTGAAAGAAAATTGTGATATTGGTTAAATATGAGTTTTATCATAATGAAGCCATATGCATGTGTTATGTTTGGAGTGTTTTTAAATTGAGTAAAGTTTATCTATTGAAAAAGGATGGTTGAAAAAGGATGGTTAAGAAAGATAAATGAACCCAAACATGACAGTTGGTATCTGATGAGATTTATTAAGCCCGGAATTATGTTAACACATTGTATGCTACTTTGTGAATCCACAGTAAGCCTGGACAGGTCTTTGAATGAAATTTATATAATGCAGAGTTATATATGTGAATGGCTATCCTGATGTTGTTATCACAGAATTGCATGTGTTTAAAAAAACAATTCTTTTGTTTGTTTTAAAAGGAAAGGTGTTACAAGTACAATGTGTTATAGCGCCATCTGGTGTTGAGTTGTTGGGTCATGGACATGAATAAAGTGACTTCTAACCAGGAATTCTCTTGCACTAAATAGTGAATTTGTGACAGTCAGAATAGATAAAGAGAGAGAAGAAACAACCAGGTGCCTAATCTACCACCTAGTACATACCCTGAAATGCCGGAAATTAATATCTCAGTTGATGGCATTGTAAAATTGTTGAAAAAATTAGATGTCTCTAAAGCTGCAGGTCCAGATAACTTACCAAACCGTATCCTAAAGACTACAGCTGAACAAATAGCTCCAGTTCTACATTTTATCTTCAGTCAATCATATAACCAAGGATTGCTACCCGACGACTGGCGTAAGGCAAACATTGCTGCTATCTACAAAAAGGGAGAAAAAACTGAACCATCTAACTACCGCCCTATATCTTTAACCTGTGTATGCTGTAAACTAATGGAACACGTCATAGACAGCCAATTAATGAAATATCTTGCCACAAATTCAGTCTTGACTGATTACCAGCATGCCTTCAGACAAGGTAGATCCTGTGATACGCAACTAACAGCTACAATCCATGATCTCGTCACAAACCATAACAACAAACAGACATGTGACATCGTCACCCTCGACTTCAGGAAAGCATTTGACGTAGTACCTCATCAAAAACTATTACAGAAACTCCACATGTATGGTATTCGCAACAAAAACTTTGAGTGGATAAAATCATTTCTGACATGCCGGAAACAAAGGACATTAGTTAATGGAAAAACATCCAGTTGGCTTCCGGTCCTGAGTGGAATACCGCAAGGCACAGTTTTAGGGCCCCACCTTTTCATCTTATTTATTAACGACCTCACGGATGCAGTACGCAGTACAGCAAGGCTTTTCGCAGATGACTGCATACTTTATCGACCAATATCCAGCACCATGGACGAGAACTTACTTCAAAACGACCTGGACAACTTAGTTACCTGGACAGATACATGGGGCATGCAGTTTAATGTATCTAAATGCTCAGTGATGAGGATCTCCAGAAAGAGAGACCCACGCCTTACCAACTACACTCTTCTGGGTGAACAGCTCCAAGAAGTCAAGAGTCATCAATACCTAGGAATACACATAGAAAACAACCTCAAGTGGGATAAACAGACCAAACACGCAACTGCTAAGGGAACGAGGGCGCTAAACTTCATTAGACGAAATTTCAACAACTGTTCCAAAACAGTTAAGGAACGCCTGTATCATACGTTAGTCAGACCTCATTTAGAATATGCCTCTATGGCATGGCAACCTGGTACATTTAAGAACACACAGATTCTGGAAATGGTACAAAGACGGGCTGTCAGATTTGTTACCGGAGTGTACACAAGCGAAGCCAGTGTAACCAACATGATGACAACCCTAGGCTGGAGTACCCTCGAAGAAAGAAGAAAAAACCTACGACTGATCAGTTTCTATAAGATAGTACATGGAGAGCTCCAACTGGATCTAGACAAGTACACCGCCAGAAAAATATCCAGACTGCGAAGGACCCATGACCAGCAGTACGATGTTAAATCAAAATTCATTTCCACAACACAAATGGCAAACTCGTTTTTCCCGGAAACCATACCCCGTTGGAACACCCTTCCACAAGAACTCGTAGAATCCAAATCCATGGATAGTTTTAAAAGCAAAATGAACACTTTTAAGCACCAAACTAGTAAAATGGAATAAACTAAACCACTCTCGTCGGCCCTGAGTTACCCTTCCTAGAGGAGGACTTCAGGGGCTACATCTACAAGGTACAAGGTACAAGGTACAAGGTAATACCGATGCCCCTCACCCTCCACCTATGTTGCCAGTGCCTTATCAATGGTGGGACTGTGCTATGCCACTGGACAGCTTAATATGGTTGTCCCTCCACCATTCCCATTTGAATAATTATATTGTCCTTTAGGAATCTCCATTTTGTAATATTTTGAAATTTATCAAAATGAATAGAATTTGAAAAAATTGTTGAATTTTAGTTTACTTTTTAAAACAATTTAATCATATTGTATTCATTCTCTCTGTTTCTTTTTCTTTGCCATACCCTCCCGATATAACCTTTGACCCTTGACCTTGTAGTGGAGCACCAATCCGAGGCCTATGCAGCTGTGAATCCATTCAAGAAGATTCCTGCCATGCAAGATGGTGATTTTAAACTCACAGAGAGGTATGTATCATTAAGTATTGCGCAACCTTAATTCTCACCCCTTAATTGCATCTTTTACAGAGTAGGCATTTTGTCTGTCCATGTCTCCATGACATTGAATATTTTATGGATTATAATTTTAGTCAGCGATCATGGCAACCAAATTTTATCAAATTTCAACACCTTTAGTGATGCCCTTCACAATGAAACATAAAATAGCTCTCTTCAAGTAAATACTTATTTTCTACAGGCCTTCAAACTTTCTAAATTTGTCAAATGTCCATCCGTGACTAATAACCGATCAGGCCCAGCTTATAATCTTGAGTTGTGGTAATCGTGAGAAAAATATTCTCACACAATAAAACCAAACTTCCACTGTTTATTCTATACTACAAAATAATAAGTGGTACCTGCCAAATTACTTTGGTAGAAAGCAGTAACTTAAAATAATATCTGAGTAATGAGCAAGGGAATGTAATAAAGGTGAGCTAAGGATCCTGAGGTCCTGATCCATTTAAGTAACATGTTGTTCTTATGTGCAAGTGTGAATTGCACTTGTCACCAAATGTAATTTCAGGGTTTTTTTGGTGTTTTTTTTTGTGGTTTACTGACCAGTCTGAACAACCCATCTACAGAACTTACCACATTCACTCGAAATCAAAATGCAAATCCATTACCAGATCTCAAGAAGATGAGCATTGAAAAGAATAAAACAGAAGTTCTGAACATGTAAGGGAGTTCCAAACATGAAAATTTGTTACAAATGTTGATATGATTTACAGACCCATCAAAAGGAGAATAAGTATATTTTTTTAGTGCTGGAATATTGCTAGTATACATGTATGTGTAATTTCACAAGAGAACAAATAGTTTTGCCTGTATTATGGTCCATTTGTAACTTTACAGTGCTCCAACGACACATGCTCAGTAGTCTAACCCTACCACCCTGTTACCTATTCACTATACCTATTCCTAATCCTAACCCTAACCCTAAACCTAACTTAAAGGAGAATTAACCTCAAACAATAAAGACGATAGTGTTGAAAGGTGTTATTTATTCCTACTTGTTAGACTATATGGCTTCGCGTCAAAATATACGAGATCGATACGAATCAAGATTTTCTGAGCAAAATTTATCATCTGCTAGCAATATGTATCGTCTGCTAGCAATACATGGGGGCTGCCATTTTTTTATGTGTACAAGAAGATTTTCTTAATCCAAATGCCCAATTGCCTTTTTCAAAATTAAAAACCCATTTGAGATTAAAAATATAGAATAGATATGTCAATTTATTTTTAAACTGAAGATTTCCTTATATATTTTTGTTGAAAATCGATATTCGCTTAATATAAATCTATTTTCTAGATACTGTGACGCAATGGACGGAGCAAATTAATTCAAATTTTATGGATGCTTCTTCCCTGAGCATCTATAGCAGCAAACTATGCATTCACCTGCTTTCGGATAATGGGACTTGAAAAGTCAGAATGCATGCTGCATACTGCTCTGTTTGGCAAACCCAAGAAAATAGATTTTTGTTAAGCAAAACCAGACAATTTAAAAGTATCATTATAAAGATTTAATTTTTATAAATCATGTAAACACCCACTTTATATTTTTCGTCACATATGGGATTTTAGGTAATGAAGAAAAGCAATTTAGGTCTTGGATTCAAAATATCTTCCTGACCGGAACATTTCTCAATGGTTCATGTACAAATCCAAATCAGCAAGAAAATGGCAACCCCCATGTAAATGAGTAGGAGACGATACCGGGTGTTGGAATATCTTTATTTATACCCTTTTCTGATATCTTATTAGAAAATGATTTAGGCCAATAAGTAGGAATATATTACACCTTTCAATATAAGTAAATTTGTACTCAGGGGTTAATTCTCCTTTAAAACCTGATCGCAACCTTAAAGGGCAATCCAATCTTTGTAAAAAGCTGATTTGTGTGAAAGGAGAAAAATAAGAGAAACAGAAAGTGAAGTTTGAAAGAATCGGACAAGGAGTAAGGAAGTTATGATTTTATTTTAATGAGATCACTACATCTATGGGAATCTCAAATTGGCACCTTTCCCTTGGAGCAGTACTCAGAATATATTGTAGATAGCATATTGTTATTAAAGGTCCTCCAAACATAATCTGCTTCTCTGAGTTTTCTGCTTTCACACAAGTCATGTTATTGCCAAGTTTGGATTGCCCTTTAAAGGGCAATCCAAACTAAGTGATGTGTGTGAAAGCAGAAAAATAAAAACAGGATGGTGAAAGTTTGAAAGAAATCGGACAGAGCTTCCATTTTTTGTGTTTTATTGCATAATTTTCAATAATTTTTTTTTTTTAAATTGGAATATCGGTCATATCTAAATTAATTGATCAGAACTTCCCAATTACTCCTTCATTCAATGCCAAAAATCCTTGACTGATGTTATTTCTGAACACTTTTTGTTTTCCTTCTCTGAACAATGCAGTATTGCAATAGTGAAATACCTGCAGGCAAAGCACGCATGTCCTGATCATTGGTATCCTTCCGATCTCAAGGCTAGGGCTAGAGTTGATGAGTACCTTGCCTGGCAACACATGAACACCAGACTCAATGTTGCAAAGGTCTTTTTGAAACAGGTTAGTTCAATTCCTGCAGAGTAGGGACATTTTCCTGGGATTGTACCACATTTGCTGTGATGGCAATTGCTCCCCGGTCAATTTCTGACGCTGACCGAATTCCAAACATCGACCCTGGACCTTAAACTGTGCCTAACCTTACCCTGAAGTATGGCCTAATTTACCTACACCTAACCCAGGGCTCCATGCTGACTTACATCAGTGGGGTCCGGATTCCAAATTTTAGGGTATCTTTTCATTCAGCATTATGTTAACATTTTGAAATTTGGGGGGGTCTGGACCTAGATTAGGGGCACCCATGTGTACCGGGTTGGTGTCAAACCCTGCTTAACCCTCAACGTAACCATGAAACTAATCTTGAACCTGACCTAAAACCTTATGGCAACCCAATTCTAGATTCTAAACCTACATGTAGATCTTTCATGAAATAATATCCAGTGCAAATGTCACCAGAGTAAAAGTCGGATCACTCATCCTAGCTCTAACTTTTAAAAAGTAGTGCTTCGTTCCATGGATTTCATATACATTTACATATCTGCTTTGAGCGTATATCTTGCCACATCATATCATACCAAATGATCATGGCAGCTGTGCTTCACTTTGCAATACTGCATAGAGAAGAGATCTAAGGAAATCAGTGCAGCCCACAATATCAGGGGGGGGCGTTTCATCAAGTGTCTTGTCAGTGATTTTTACTGACATATGCTCTCAGCCAATCAGCTGCAAGGATTTCAGTAGGTTATAACAGTTATTGCAACTCGTCATTGATGAAAAGTTTTGTGAAACAGGGCCCAGATCTATGACACATGCTCTGGCAATGATAAATGCTCCGTGGTCAATTTACTTACTGAATTCCTGGCTTCCACCCTCGACCTGAACACTAGACCTTACTCTGAACCGAACCTAAAATCCAGCTGCAGCCCCTGACCCTTTCCTTTCGAGACAATTGACCACATTTCGAGTAGAACGATCAAACATTTTTGCACACACCAAGTCAGTTTTTATTTTATGACCGCATGTTGCATTTGATGCAAGGAATTTTTAAAATTTTGAGAATAAACTTTAAAATCCTTAAATTGGCAACTTATTGAGAGGTTCAAAATCATTGTTTTTAAGAAAATTGGCAATACAGTGTATTTCAACGTTTTGACAAAATTCCTATTAAACCATGTATATTTTTTTAAAGGCAGTACACCTTATTAGAACCAGGTAGCAATGAAAGAAAAAACTATTATTGTTGCCAATTTGAAGACCAAAATTTGATCGATTTAGCACTGTAATAAATCCTGTCCTGAAAGGGTTTTATCTTTGACGAAATAAAGCCAGGAGCAATAGACACTGGAGCCAATGTCAGGTCACCCAGATTCCAGAATATCCCAACACTGAGGGTTAAATCCATAAATTTATAATGCATTCATTTTTGTATACATCTATTTATCTTCTCATTCTCGACCAACAAAGTATAACCATCACAAAGTATCTCCATGAAAAGTTTGACTGCCCGGACCACTGGTATCCCAAGAGCCTTCAGCCAAGGTCAAGGGTCAATGAATATTTGGATTGGCAGCATTACAATGCAAGAGTTCGCATAACCAAAGTATTCCTTGCACAAGTGAGTCAAACCTACCAACTTGCCTGAGAAATTCAATGTTTTCATTATTATGCCTGAACGAGTTGCAAAGGATAGATCAGTCGCGGCTCTACACTGCAATTAACTGCCCAAAAGCTTTCGCTCCTTCCTGCCTAATTTGCATAAAATAAACAATTTGTTTACGTAAAACCGCTACCAAAGAGTCTCAGCTAAATTGTGAAATCTCGCCCTAGAAACAACCAAATGAAGTGAACGAAACATCAAATTCCAGAATAAGAGTAATCCATAATTAGTATCACTCGTAGTCAAATCATTTTTTAATTTGTGAAAACTTGGGAGAAATGAGGAGCCATATATTTTTTTTTTTAAAGTCTGAAAATGTAGCATTATTTTTCACATTTGCTGTCATTGCGCAAGATCAAAACTTTCACATATGAAAAATCAAAGTATATTGAGGGGATCCTCGAAATATCTTTTCATAATCATCCGTCGAATGGTTATGTCGGGAAAAAAATCGAAGGCAATGCATTCATGAACCCTCCACCGTTCTTCGCGCGTAGTCCTACGTATAGCGGTGCATGCAGGATGGTTTCAACTCGAGTGTACGCTAAACAGGGGGCGTGTCTTGTCAGTGATTGTTACCGACAAATTTGCTCTCAGCCAATCAGATTGCAAGGATTTCAGTATTTTTCATGTTAAGTCTTCGATTTTTGATGGCAGTTTTACACAAAACTACTAACTGCGCAAACCTGAAACTGCCCAGGGAGTGAGACTGGAGTTTAAAGTTTAGCAATATGCTATTTGTTTGCATATTCATTTCGTCCCAGACTTGTGTCGGGGAAAAAAACAAAACCTCTTTTCCCGGCCCTCTGAAACAGAAAAATACTCAACCGTTTTCAGTGAAAATTAATATGAAGCATAATATCATCATTTCCTATCTACTCTGGAAATTTCATGATATTTACGGCCCGAATGAGGGAGATACGAGAATGTGAATTTTTGAGGATTTCTGCCCCTCGCTCAGCGGAGGGCTTCAATAGCCGTTAGGAATTCAAAAGCTTTGACGACTTTACAAAGAAGTTAATTGGGGTGTAGAGCCGCGCCTGAGATACCCATTTCTAATTCCACTTTCATACTTGACGCCTGCAATGTACAGTGCTGAAGGTGGATTATGCCTGCCAGAACTTAACCCGATGACCACCGAATTCTGTACTTCCCATAGGCTTAATACAGGGATGACCCGGTTCCCGTAGGCAATGGGTCAATGAATCTAATATTAGTTTTTACAAAGAGAGGCAGAAAAGCCTGTCTTTCTTATTGAAATGCGTTAATTTTGAAATTTGATATTAATGTAACACTTATTTTTATATTAAAGATAAAATAATTGAAATAAATAATTAAAAACATATATGGGAAAAACTTTGTCAATAGTATACGTTGGTGGCACAATGAAGATCTTTTTCATATGCATAGTCGTGCATGCCTGTTTGAAAAAGAACTTTTAATCTCAGAATCTTTGATCTACGCTTTGACCTTGTGGGGGGCACAATCGCAAACAACCTCTGACAGCCTGACTAAAACAACGTTATCTCATTTTTGATATGCTTTTGTTTTCTAAAAAGCAAACAGGAATGTAATATTCAATGAACTTATATGCTGATGTATTTTTAGGGGGTGTGTGCCCTTTGCCCCTCTCTTAAATCCAAAATGGAGATCAATTGTCAATATTATCCAAGACATGATAACCAAAGTACAATACTGTAAAGTACTGTGAACTCTAATTTACACAGATCCTTATGTATACAGTGGAACCTCGTTAACAAACTCCTTGGGACGAAGGAAATTATCTCTTTATATCGAAACTTTGTTATATCAGGGCGAGAAAACAATAGAGTACAAAGAAGTGGGACCAGCAAAATTACCTTGTTATAACGAGAATTTTTTATAACTGTGTTCTTTATAACGAGGTTCCACTGTATATGTGTATTGTACAACATATTAGATGAAATTTTTATGAGGTCTTAAAACCTCAATTTGTTTTGCTTGCCATTCATTTCATATATCCAGTAGTACTATGAAGACTATAATTTTTGATTGGAGATGCGAAGGTCGTGGGTTCGATCCCCGTCACGGCACTTACGTCCTTTAGCAAGGCATTTTATCTACATTGCTCCTCTCCTCCCTGGTGTTAAATGGGTACCCGGTAGGATGTGAAAGTCATTGTGGTTTGATCAGCATTGTGAGCGTCTGCAAAAGGCGCCTGACTGGAATGCTCTCCAGGAGTGGAGAAGGTGCATACATTGTGTCCAGGCAAGCCATGAATCCAATGACCGGAGTAATAATATGTCTGTAAAGCGCTTAGAGGCTTCATAGATGTATTATATAAATCCAGAATATTATTTTTGTTAATTTTTTTCATTTTTCTATTTGTGTACATTATCGTAAAAAAATCAACAGAAGGATGGCAAAAGTGGAAGGGGCTGGATCAGGGATATGCCTACATGCTACAGCTGAGTCACAAAATATTTAGCACTTAACATTCAAATTTATTCAGTTTATGTCTGATAGTTTACCACATGTAGTACTGTTATCCTCGCCAAACGTATCCCAAAAATGTTATCAAGCCAAAGCTTGTCGTTAATGTCTATCCTTAAGACCTGTCCTCTAGCAAGTAGACAAAGATGAAAAATAATATTTGACAAAAGTGTTAACTTTGTCATATGGACCCTCAGAAAGAAATGGTGACAGATCTGTTGTTACCGCTCCCTCTGCTCTCCCTCTATCTCTCTCCTTTCCTTCATCTTCCACTTTTCCCCTCCCTCTTGCTACATCGCTTGTTTTATTCTCTCTTTCGTCTCCCTCCTAATATAGGTCATCTTCCCAAGGATGACAGGGAACCCTCCAGATGAAGCTGCCCTTGCACCAGACATCCAAAAGATGGAAGAAACCCTAGACAATATAGAATCATACTTTCTTGGGGACAAACCATTCCTGTGCGGGGAGGATATCAGCATCGCAGACCTGTTTGGCGTGAATGAGGTAACTTGATGAGCTCTGTCGCAAACATGAAATTGAATATTTGTAGGGTACCCATCACCAACAAATATTTTCTTCTGTATGTTACGGGTTCCATGTAGATAAACTACGTTCAAATATTACTTCCATAAAGAGATGGTACAAGTACGAATACACTCTTGATAAACATAAAAGGGACTTGTGTGTTGACTGTATGAGCTCGCACAGAATGGGGGTGTACTCGTTTTTCCGAAGGTTCATAATTCTGAAGGTTCGTAATTCCGACACCCAAATTTCCCATAGAAGGGGGTTCATAATTTCCGAAAAATGAAATAGGGTTCATAATTCCGAAGATTTGATTCATTTCTTCGAAGGTTCGTTATTTCGAAGGTTCGTAATTCCGAAAATGAAATAGGGTTCATAACTCCGAAAATGAAACACTGTTCATAATTCTGAAGGTTTGTAATTCTGAGACACAAATTTCCCATAGAAGGGGGTTCATAATTTCCGAAAATGAAATAGGGTTCATAATTCTGAAGATTTGATTCATTTCTCCAAAGGTTCGTTATTTCGAAAATGAAATAGGATTCATAGTTCCAAAGGTTTGTAATTCTGAAAATTAAAAAGGGTTCGTAATTCTGAAAATGCAATAGAGTCCTACATAACTTCGGAATTGCGAACCCTATTTCATTTTCGGAATTACGAACCCTATTTCATTTTCAGAATCATGAAGCCTTTTTCATTTTCAGAATTATAAACCGTCGGAGTAACGAATCTTCGGAAAAACAAACCTTCAGAATTATGAACCTTCCGAAAAATGACATGTAACCCACAGAATAGTGGCGTGCACGGAACCCAAGTCTGAATTAGATTTCGTGTTCGGGGTTTCACGTTACCCTTCATTTTCTTTTTACTCCTTTGTTTATGGCACTAAAATGGGTTTGATTTTTATAATCGAAATCTTTGATCTTTCACTATGTTACGCACCAACAGGTTATGCAGGCAGAACCCTGCGGCTTTGGCACCATAGACAAGAGACCAAAGATCAAGGCATGGATTGGAAGAGTACGAGAGCGAGTAGATCCAGAGATCTTTGACGACGTCTGCCAAGTAATCATAAAACTCAACAACACAAAACCAAAGCTTTAGAGCATCTCCAAAAGTATTCAAGTATACTGTATATCCTAAAAGGTAATCTGCATCATAGGCTTTACAATGTAAAAGTCTTCCGTGATTGATAAAGTGAGTGCATAAAATGTTGATCGTTATTTTGAAGGACAAGATTCATTTATTAAAAAAAGAACAGTTTGTAACTTTGTAAGTTCTTTGTTGGCTTGTAGTGGAATGAGCTTTCCATCATTTATTATTTTTTTTTCAAGAACACAAGGTGTTAGGTAATAACCCTTTCATTATTTAAGAGCTAAATTGATCACATGTTCTTCTTCAAATTGGCAACAATGATATTTTTCTTTTAATGGTGCATTGCTCTAATAAAATGTAAATGCCTTTGAAAACAACATACATGTTTAAGAACTTTGTTGAAAAGTTGAAAAAGTTGCCAATTTGGATAAAAAAAACGATTTTGAACCTTGAGATATGTTGCCAATTTCAGGATTTTAAAGCTTATTCTCCTTTTTAAAATTCCTGGCATCCAACACAATATGGACAAGCAACAAAAATGGACACAATGTGTGCAGAAATTTTTGCTCTTTCTACTCATGCATCTGGTATATTTTTAGGGCTCTGAATCAATAGTTATTGAGCCAAACCACAAAATGTGGTCAATTGCACGAAAAGGTTAAAGGGAATTTTGTTTTTCTTTTTCGTTTATAGTGATGCAGGTCATTGAATTACGTATTGAAAAATAAGTTGATACATGTTCCACTATTATACCAGAACAGTGCATTCTAACAACTCACATAATTTCATTGTGATATTCTCTTTTTAGTTCCATTTATATTTAGATTCCCACATACTAGTTGTCGTTGAATGATGGACACCTTTGGTACAGGATTATTACATGTCCAACGACTAAAGGAGTCATTTATTGCTACTCCTTTATTAAGCACAAAGCAGGATTATTAAGAAAAACAATTAAAAAAAAAGGAGGAGTCATGTGAATAACAGACTTCATTTGATCAGTAGAGTCTAACAATGGCCAATCTTAAAAGTTCTGTAGTTTTTATAAGTCTGTATGACAAATGATAAATGTAATGCTGCAATGATGTGACAGATTTTAAACTGAAATTCTATTTGCAGAAATATAATTTTTGTTGTGATTGTGCTCATAAAAGGTTGTAATCAGGGCACATTTCATTTGTGTGAGAAATCTCTTAATTGGTGTATGTTTTTTGTGTGTATATGTGTGGGTTAATGCCATAATGATTTGGACATTTTTTCTTTGTGCCATCAACAGTATATATGGCAATGGTCCAAGCCAGGACTATAATGCATATAGTGTTATGTGTGAATATCTATATTTTCTCCAAAAAGAAAAATCTTCAAATGTGATAGAAATCACTCTAGTAAAAAAATGCCATTAAAAAAAAAAAAATTAAACAGTCATATCCGTTTATGAATGTGTAAATTATGATTCAATCTGATATGAAAACACTTCAGTACAATGTGCTCGAGAGACAGTCGTACGGGTAGGGCCTATTTTTGAAATATGGTTCTTGCTAACTAAGAGACATACAAAAGACAGAAATTTGATGAAGTCATGAACTTCACCAAGTAAATTTTTTGTGTGGGCACCAAGTGATTATTATTGTTTTCCTGGCTTGCCTTATTTTTCAACATCATTGTGTCACTGGCTTGCAAATATTTTCCTACTGCTCTTTAACCCTTTCAGGACAGGAATTATTTAAGCGCTAAATTGATCACATTTTGTTCTTCAGATTGGCAACAATAGTATTTTTCTTTTAGTTTTACATAGTTCTAATAAGGTGTAATGTCTTTGCAAACAATATACATTGTTTGAAACTGTGTCGAAAAGTTGAAAAATTGACAATTTTGATTTAAATATCAGTGATTTTGAATGGACATAAGTGTGTGCAGAAATTTTTGCTCTTTCTACTCATACATCTGGTATATTTTTTGATTTAAAAATCAGTGATTTTGAATGGACAAAGTGTGTGCAGAAATTTTTGCTCTTTCTACTCATACATCTGGTATATTTTTTAGAACTCTGAATCAAAAGTCTTGAAAGGGTTAACTTTCAGTACCTACATGTAGGCAAGTCCAAGGTATTTCGCCCCATACGTTACTACATCAAAATTAATATGTTCCTAACGCTGTTATACTTGATGATGCATGGGACACAAAATGACCAGATACCAAGGGCGTGCTGTACATCAAACAGGACTTTAAATTCATGCAAATTATTATTCTGACACTATTGTTCCTGTCAAATTGAGTTTTGACCTACACTTGACTTTGTGTGATGGGAAGAGATATTTTAAACCATGCTCCACTTGTTAACCCATAGACTACGGGAACCTGGTGGCTCCTATATTAAGCCTATGAGAGTTAAAGAATTCAGCAGTCAACGGTTAACCCATAGACTACGGGAACCTGGTGGCGCCTGTATTAAGCCTATGAGAGTTAAAGAAGTCAGTAGTCAACGGTTAATCCATTGGCCCGAATTCATAAAGGTTTAAACCTCCGTAAGCGCACTGAAATAGGACGTAAATAAGCGCACATTGCCCATGCGCGCGCAAAGAAAATATATGATTTGATCGGATTCCGTGCGCACGTACGCTTAAAAACACCAGGTGGGGGTTTAAACCATGGTTTAAACCAAACCTCCTTTGTGAATTCGGGCCATAGACTACGGGAACCTGGTTGCTGCTGTATTAAGCCTATGAGAGTTACAGAATTCAGTAGTCAACAGGTTAACCCATAGACTACAGGAACCTGGTGGCTCCTTTATTAAGCCTATGAGAGTTGCAGAATTCAGTAGTCAACGGATACCATTCTTCTTCAGTTTGACTATGGGTGATGAATATTGCCTCTAACCTGTATGTATACAATTTTACACTTGTGATATACATATGTATGAACAGACCATGCACATTAAAATGAAATGTGCATGGGTTTTTCTGGTATTCAGACAGATCTGCCAAGCACAGCAAATGTACAGAGCAGTGGCTCTCATTGTGTGTGTGTAACAATGGAGAGGATGATTATGAATATGTGACCCGCCGCCTCAAAACCTACAATAAGTCGCACGGACCACAACGTAGCAAACAGCCCAGAATAGTAAATTTGCTTGGATTAGTCGATTTTCTATTTTTGTTTAATAGAAATGGGTAGTTTCATTATCATTCTATCATGTCTCAAGTTTGTGAGTCCTAATTCGACTTAGAAATATGTTTTGGGGGCATTTTAAAATGACTCCTTATTTTCACCTGTCGAGCTAATGAATGTTTGGAGAGCTTTTGTAATACTTTCATTCAATGTCAAATTACTACTTTACCTCTAAAGGTATTAAATTGATTTTTGGAGTGAGTAATGAATAGGTCCTCCTAGAGCAGCGTGCCAAAATTCACCCTAATCTAATAATCCCTTCAGAGTGGGTGCTATGGCCATTTGGATACCCAGTTTTACTTGGGCGCGCACACAGAGAGCGAAGGTTTAGCACTCTTTTGTTCCGAACTTAAATGGCCATTTTCTCTGAATAGGAGTTATTGATTGCTGGTTACATACCTATTCTAAATGTGATATTTAAAGGTGTTATCATTGAGTAAACTAGGCAAGTGATATACCATTGGAAAGCTGAGAATCTCTACTTTCAGAAAATGTATAAAACAAAAATAATAATTTTGGCGACTTATTGTAGGTTTTGAGGCGTCGGGTCACATATAGCTTGTAAAAGTTGCTTTTTTTTTACTATGGAAACTCGGTATAAAGAGCTCCGATATAACAAGATGCCTAATATAACAAGGTTATTTTCATGGTCCCAAGGTCCTCATTATAGTGAGTTTCCAATGTATATTTTTCTCTTCTGTGGAAGAGAGTGATTTACTGAGGATGGAATGACAGCAGGAAGGTAGAGGTAGAGAGAGAAAGAGAGGTAGAGAGAAAGAGGTAGAGAGAGAGAGAGAGAGGTGTAGAGAGAGGGAGGGGTGTATAGAGAAAGGTGTATAGAGAGAGAGAGAGAGGTGTAGAGAGAGGGAGGGGTGTATAGAGAAAGGTGTATAGAGAGAGAGGTAGAGAGGTAGAGAGAGAGAGAGAGAGAGGTGTGTAGAGAGAGAGGTGTATAGAGAAAGGTGTATAGAGAGAAGAGGTGTAGAGGTAGGGGTAAGGGTAGGGGTAGGGAGGTGGAGGTAGGTAGGTAGAGGTAGAGAGGGGGGTAGAGGTAGAGGGAGGGGTAGAGGTAGAGGGAGGGGTAGAGGGAGGGGTAGAGGGAGGGGTAGAGGGAGGGGTAGAGGGAGGGGAGGGGTAGAGGTAGAGGTAGAGGGAGGGGTAGAGGTAGAGGGAGGGGTAGAGGGAGGGGTAGAGGTAGGGGTAGAGGTAGAGGTAGAGGGAGGGGGAGAGGTAGAGGGAGGGGAGAGGTAGAGGGAGGGGAGAGGTAGAGGGAGGGGGAGAGGTAGAGGTAGAGGGAGGGGTAGAGGTAGAGGGAGGGGGAGGGGTAGAGGTAGAGGTAGAGGGAGGGTAGAGGGAGGGGAGAGGTAGAGGGAGGGGGAGAGGTAGAGGGAGGGGTAGAGGGAGGGGTAGGGGTTGGGGGTAGAGGTAGAGGTAGAGGTAGAGGTAGAGGTAGAGGGAGGGGGAGAGAGGGTTAGAGGGAGAGAGGTAGAGGTAGAGGTAGAGGTAGAGGTAGAGGTAGAGGGAGGGGAGAGGTAGAGGGAGGGGAGAGGTAGAGGGAGGGGGAGAGGGAGAGGTAGAGGGAGGGGAGAGGTAGAGGTAGAGGGAGGGGAGAGGTAGAGGGAGGGGGAGGGGTAGAGGTAGAGGTAGAGGGAGGGGAGAGGTAGAGGGAGGGGGAGAGGTAGAGGGAGAGGTAGAGGGAGGGGAGAGGTAGAGGGAGGGGAGAGGTAGAGGGAGGGGGAGAGGTAGAGGGAGAGGTAGAGGGAGGGGAGAGGTAGAGGTAGAGGGAGGGGAGAGGTAGAGGTAGAGGGAGGGGAGAGGTAGAGGGAGGGGAGAGGTAGAGGGAGGGGGAGAGGTAGAGGTAGAGGGAGGGGGAGGGGTAGAGGTAGAGGTAGAGGGAGGGTAGAGGTAGAGGTAGAGGGAGGGGTAGAGGTAGAGGGAGGGGGAGGGGTAGAGGTAGAGGGAGGGGAGAGGTAGAGGTAGAGGGAGGGGAGAGGTAGAGGGAGGGGGAGAGGTAGAGGGAGAGGTAGAGGGAGGGGAGAGGTAGAGGGAGGGGGAGAGGTAGAGGGAGGGGAGAGGTAGAGGGAGAGGTAGAGGGAGGGGAGAGGTAGAGGTAGAGGGAGGGGAGAGGTAGAGGTAGAGGGAGGGGAGAGGTAGAGGTAGAGGGAGGGGAGAGGGAGGGGGAGAGGTAGAGGGAGGGGAGAGGTAGAGGTAGAGGGAGGGGAGAGGTAGAGGTAGAGGGAGGGGTAGAGGGAGAGGTAGAGGGAGGGGAGAGGTAGAGGTAGAGGGAGTGGTAGAGGGAGAGGGAGGGGAGAGGTAGAGGGAGGGGGAGAGGTAGAGGGAGAGGTAGAGGGAGGGGAGAGGTAGAGGGAGGGGGAGAGGTAGAGGGAGGGGGAGAGGTAGAGGGAGAGGTAGAGGGAGGGGAGAGGTAGAGGTAGAGGGAGGGGAGAGGTAGAGGTAGAGGGAGGGGAGAGGGAGGGGGAGAGGTAGAGGGAGGGGAGAGGTAGAGGTAGAGGGAGGGGAGAGGTAGAGGTAGAGGGAGGGGAGAGGTAGAGGTAGAGGGAGGGGAGAGGTAGAGGTAGAGGGAGGGGAGAGGGAGGGGAGAGGTAGAGGGAGAGGTAGAGGGAGAGGGAGGGGAGAGGGAGGGGAGAGGTAGAGGTAGAGGGAGGGGGAGAGGTAGAGGTAGAGGGAGGGGAGAGGTAGAAGTAGAGGGAGGGGAGAGGTAGAGGGAGGGGAGAGGTAGAGGGAGGGGGAGAGGTAGAGGGAGAGGTAGAGGGAGGGGTAGAGGTAGAGGGAGGGGGAGGGGTAGAGGTAGAGGTAGAGGGAGGGTAGAGGGAGGGGAGAGGTAGAGGGAGGGGGAGAGGTAGAGGTAGAGGTAGAGGTAGAGGGAGGGGTAGGGGTAGAGGGAGGGGTAGAGGTAGAGGTAGAGGGAGGGGAGAGGTAGAGGTAGAGGGAGGGGAGAGGTAGAGGGAGGGGAGAGGTAGAGGTAGAGGGAGGGGAGAGGTAGAGGGAGGGGAGAGGTAGAGGGAGGGGGAGAGGTAGAGGGAGAGGTAGAGGGAGGGGTAGAGGTAGAGGGAGGGGGAGGGGTAGAGGTAGAGGTAGAGGGAGGGTAGAGGGAGGGGAGAGGTAGAGGGAGGGGGAGAGGTAGAGGGAGAAGTAGAGGGAGGGGTAGAGGGAGGGGTAGAGGTAGGGGAGAGGTAGAGGTAGAGGGAGGGGAGAGGTAGAGGGAGGGGGAGAGGGAGGGGGAGAGGTAGAGGGAGGGGTAGGGGTAGGGGTAGAGGTAGAGGTAGAGGTAGAGGTAGAGGTAGAGGTAGAGGTAGAGGTAGAGGTAGAGGTAGAGGTAGAGGTAGAGGTAGAGGTAGAGGTAGAGGTAGAGGTAGAGGTAGAGGTAGAGGTAGAGGGAGGGGGAGAGAGAGGGGTAGAGGTAGAGAGAGAGAGGTAGAGGTAGAGAGGGGTAGAGAGAGAGAGAGGTAGAGGGGGAAGACAGACTGATATGAGAAAGAGGAGAGAGAGATATATATGATGATATAGAGAGAGTAGAGGAGACAGATGGACAAGATAATGAGGGGAAAGATAGATGCATTGATCTGTTATAAATGCCAAGGGATTTGAAATTTTCAACATGGGAGGTGGACTGGAAGAAGAACACAAATTCAAATGATAGAGTCATTGAGTGTCTTCAATTTATCAGAAAAAAAATTACAGAAACAAACATCTGTAAGATCAGTTGTATAGTCATAAGGTTCTAATTTAGTATTCAGTATTGCAATTGGCAAATACTTTTTTTGAAAATATATGTACATCTTATATACAAATTGGTCACATATCAATGCTAGTTAAACGAAAAGCAAATATGAAACCTTACAAATTGACTATCATAATTGCGAACATTCATAGCCTGCTTAATATTCAAAGAATCGTATAAAAAAGACATTCCCCAATGACAAAACATTTTGAAATTCAAGAACAAAAGAAATTAATCTACATGATAAAAACTGAACTTCATCGTAACGCAGGTTACTCTTGAATACAAATGCTTTAAAATAAAATACATTACAATCTATATCACACATAATATTCAGAATTAAATTAACACTTAAAAAGAACGATAGTCAACTAGAAAGGCACATACTTTAGGTACCAGACTATGTTGCTTGTAACGTAAAATAGAAGTGTTAAACATTTGAATTTCTAACTGGGACCCATTTGGCAAAAACAAATTCTATATAATTATAGTTATTAGAAGTGTAAAACATATAATCATACTTATTTTAATGAGTAATGTTTGTCATACATACAATGGATAAAAATGAAACATTAAAATTGTTTCATAAAAGTAATGATGCAAAATTATGTTTTCAGCATGGTATCCATAAAAGCACCTTAATTTGGATACAAACTATTCAGAAAGAGCTTTTACTTGCATAAGATCTGTTGAGACTTGCCTACATTATCAATATAACAATATTCTCATGTGCAACACAAAATTTAAGAAATAAAATGAAATAAGCTACTATAGTAAACAGTCTCTTCTTTTAGATTTGGCAAATGCAGCAATATTATTCAACAGCGCAAAGTATACTTTTAATCCAAATTCAAATGCATGTATTAGTATTAGAACAGTCAGTGAATCTTGCTAAATTGCTAGTAACTAACAAAACAAGATTACGCATGCTTGCTTTTCCTTTGAGTATATAGGCATATTTCGATATTCTATCTATGACTGCGACAGTCGAGTGTAAGATTTAAATTGTAGTAGGTATACATATACAGCATTCTAAAGAAAAGTAGCATTTAGAAGTTATCCCTGAAATGATAACTCATTCATTTTGAAAAAAGGAATAGGGCCGACCTGCATATTACGAGACAAAACAAATAGGTTTATACCCTTTTTTTCTCACACGTTTTTAAAGATGACCAATTACTCTTCAGTCATTTCAGTGTCTTTTTGCAGGAAATGAATCTGAAAACTACATACGATACATATTACGCTGAGAGCCAGAAGGGCATTAGCTCCATAGAGTAACAAAGAGTCAAAAAGAAGGAAACCCCGATTCAACCCTGAATACCGTTGCAATCAGTACATATAGATTTAATCAAAGATAATCACATTGTAGCCGATTATGTCCCTTTATATAGGTAATCCAACCTTGGTAATAAGTTGATTTGTGTGAAAGCAGAAAAATAAGAAAAACAGGATGGTGAAAGTTTGAAAGAAATGGGACAAGGAATAAGAAAGTTATGGATGTTTGAAAAATGAGATCACTACATCTATGCGAATTTCAAATTGGCAATTTGGTGAGTCGATTGTGACATACTTGTGGACAACTCTCCCGTTTGTCGTACACATAAATATCATTAATTTGCGGTTTTCTCCGAAGTGCCTTTACCCTCGGGGCAGTACTGGAAATATATTGGAGATAGCATATTGTTATAAGTCCTCATGAAAGAAAAAGATCTTACTGAGTAATACATTTTGAAAAAAATTACAGTTTAGTCATTTTGTGTGTTGGAGTGAATGGGGGAGTTGTCCGCAACTACATCACAGTGACATTTCCTATTCGGCCAATTTGAAATTCCCATATGTATAGTGATTACAACTTTCAAAAATTCATAACTTTCTTATTGCTTGTCCGATTTTGTTCAAACTTTCACCAATCTACTTCTCTGATTTTTCCTCTTTCTTTCAGAGCAACTTGCCATTAAGGTTGGATTTCCCTTTAATTTGACACCTTGATAAATATAATCCGATCATGGACAGCTGAACAGTAACATTTCTCCAGATTCATGTCAGATTTGCCTCTACCCAGGTTTTGAGTGAAATGGATGGTCAACCCAAGGTTGGTTGAATGGTCTCCATTCCAGTGGAATGCACTCACAAATAATGAAAGTATAACTCCTGAACACCATTCATCCCAAACTTTGGCAAAGACGATTTTTTGACATACTTTTTAAAAATGGTCAGTGCTCAGTCATCAATGATCGCATTTTAGTGAGCAGCCTATTAAAATGAAGAAGACATCATAAACTACCATACCTTTATAGTATATTTCAGCGATTTTGCTTTGTTTTGAAGATATTGAGGCTCGATTATGGGTTTCCTTTTTATTGTAATCACTCTTCTGACTTTCAACAGTACATGATATAAAGCACAAACCACTCTAAATTATCAGAGTATACTCTTACATTAGTATTAAAGATGACTTCATAAAATACAACTAACTTTTTCAAAATCCTAATTCTTCTATCGACACTGTATTCTTAGATATAATTGTAATGTAACCTGTGCATGATTGCTTCAAATTACATTAACCATTTCTGTATAGATAGTTCATTTAATCTATTCACATATTTACAAGGGTTGGGTTTGTGAGCACACTGAAAAGGAAATTAACATATTAGAGAATTACTTCCACATATTCCTATTTTGAAAGTGAATTCATATAAAACATGAATAGTACAGATACCTAACTGACCACATAAAACAAACAGAAAAAGGGTATCTAAACACACATATTGCTATGCGAAATAGATATTGCTATGTGGAACCTTTCCTCACCTATACAAACTCGCATGATTAAACAATGGTCAGTGACACCCTGTTATGTACTGTACTTGAATGAACATAAATTAAGAGACATGCATTTTTTGTTCTCATACAAAAGTACACAACATACTCCCGAGATAAATAATCAGTTATATGAAATATACTTAAAGGGGTACTCCGGCCTGAAATTAATATGAATTGAATAAATAGAGTAAAATTAAACAAACAAATCACTGAAAATTTCATCGAAATCGGATGAAAAATAATGAAGTTATGGAATTTTAAGTTTTGCATTATTTTGGTAAAACAGTTATGTCCACATCATCATGAATATGCAGTGAGTGAGCTGATGATGTCATATCCCCACTTTTCTTTTGTATTTTATTATATGAAATTGCAATTATTCAAATTTTCTGCTCCAAGCCTATAACTAAAAGGACTGACTCCTTATTTAATGTGTAAGTTCATCATTGCTGTAACTTATTTTGTAACAAGGAAGATATTTTTTATAGACATGTATAAAAAAATGAAATAATGAAGATTTCATATAATATAGTTAAAAAAGGAAAGTGGGGACGTGACATCATCAGCTCACTCATTTGCATATTCATGATGACATGCATAGAACTGTTTCCCAAAATAATGCAAAACTAAAAAATTCAATAACTTCGTTATTTTTTATCGGATTTCGATGAAATTTTCAGTGTTTTGCTTGTTTAATTTTACTCTATTCATTTGATTAATCTTATTTTCAGGCCGGAGTACTCCTTTAATCATCGTCATCATCATCATCACCATCATCGTTATCGTCATCATCAATAGTGATCTCCTCCAGACAGGTTACGTGACCCTATCATCCTTTCAAACAACTGCCTCAAAAAATGATTCCATTTTGACTCGGCTGTTCATGTTATGAAAAATATCCTTAGAATATCTTAAGCTTTCTTATTTTCTTCTTTTTAACAATTTAGTTTCTAAAGAGGAATATATCCTGCTTGATAGAGTAAGCGCTAATCCAGCCATAATTGAAAAAAAACCGCATACAGCAAGCTTTTGATAGATCAAAATCCACTTCACATTGGAAAATATCTTCCATCCCTCTTAATATGAACAGGACTGAACTTTAGTGGTGTGGAGAACTTTACAGAATAGGCCTTTCATGTTACATTGTATGTAGGAAGTAATACGCAAGAATACGTATTAATAAACAAACACATACATGTACAAGTCATGCCTTGGTCAAGTTCATTGCTTAATCCTTCTATTTACCAACGTTAACTGATTTAATGGACAAGAAGTTCACGAATTTGCCATCATGACCTTCATTTTGTTTATAACAATACAGCCTATAAGCCTACATGCACCATTTTGTTTGTACAATACAAGTATGCACACTTTATATGTGCTGTAAGTGATTTGTGCCATGAGGTTTGACGGGAGCAGGATTTGGGTTAAGTCTTAAGTGCAATGCTTATTAGTAACCAACTGGGTAGTCATGCATCTCCTATGATACTCCTTGACTGAAAAAAACAGCTATCACCCTGGATAGTAAAAGAAAATAGCTCTAATTCCGAGATAGTCCAGAGATATCAGTACATGTTTGTACCACAAAACTTTATCAGACAAGATATAGAGCTGAATTTCATGAAGAGGATTGATCACAAGGGAGAGTCAAGGGAACATGAGCTAAAATTGGAAAAAAAAACAGAAAGGAAGAACAAATTAACCCATTGACTTCCGATTTCTCCCATTGCCACAGGATTAACACAGGGACTATCCACTTCCTGCATGCAATGGGTTAAATAAAACAATACAAGAGTGAAGGAGACAAGAAGAGTAAGAAGAACATGAAATAAAAGAAAGGGAGGGGTTAGAGAGATTTCATTTGCATTTACTCTCCTATGCACAGAAGGATGCAAGGCGAGGATTATGACGGGGCAAGGCCTTCACAGATGAAACAATTTGTCCAAATAAACGAAGGCATGTAATATTTTAGATCATATATGCTCATTAGCTATGTTACGCGTCTCCACTTGCCATAACCACTGACACGACCTTTGACACATCATCTGTCTTGTCGAAGGTACCGTCCCCACTGTCATCACTTCTAGACATCTTTCTGGAGCTAATACTACCAATGCCTGAATCATCGTTGTGCTCGTCATCTGTGCTCATTGCGGACTCTCTTGAACGCTTCTTGGTACCCGGAACCTACGTAAGAATGATATCAAAAGGAAATAAAATCATTGATCACAGAACCGACCATATGATAAAAATAATGATAGAAGAAATCTACATTCATATTTTAATTTATAAAAATTACTGAAGTCCGCAAATACCTTTAAAAGGGATATCATTACATCAATCATTGATTACCTGGATGAACATTCATGTATGCAAAACCTTCTCCACTTGCTTGGTGCTCATACCAAGTGTGGGGATGTCAAAAAAAAACTATCAAAAGCTCATTCTCCTAAACAAGGGTGATATCAAGGGTAAAACATATTGTCAATGCATATTTTCAACCTACAAAATAGAGCTGATCCACCCAAGACATCTCCCTAGGACACCATCAATCCATATTTCACTCCATTTGGACCTATAGATATATCAATGCATACCTTCAACGTGCAAAGTTGGTTTGGTACTCTAAAATCACCCCCTGGGATGCCCCAAAGCCATATATCTTTCAATTTAGACCAAGGCTAAAGAAGCTTCTTCCAAGACTGCATGTATATTAATGGATAGTTTCAACCTACAAAACTGCTTTGATCTTCCCAGGGGGTGATTTGCGAGTACCAAAGTAATTTTGCAAGTTGAAAAGGGATGCATTAACATAATTATTGGTCCAAATTGAGTGAAATATGGCCTCATGGTATCCCAGGGACCACTGCCCTGGCATGTTCCAAGGCAATATTTCACTCAATTTAGACCAAAGATAAACAATATTTTGCTCTGAATCTTGCTTACTGGTGCAGCAGGAGGAAGCATCTGTCCATTCCTATTCGGATACATCATCTTCTCAGCTCTATCGATCACCTCTTGGTCCTGTAGCCACGGATGAGCTAAGGCCTGCTTGGTGGTCAGTCTACGCTTAGGATCAACAGTCAATAGCTTCTTCACCATGTCAATAGCTGCATTAACATAGAAAAATTAATGCATTATATGAACAAGCTAGTGCAAAATCAAAATGAATTGCTTGTGCCATCAAGCTCTGCTTATGTGACAATCCTTCTTTATGATTCATGTACATTAACTATATAATCTAATTACTTTACTTGATAATGTATATTGTACAATGTAATATTTGTTTATTATGTTTGTTTCGCTCGAATTGCATTCTTTACGAATACCATAGTTTGTGCCGTTTTATTTAGCGCAAACTTCATAGTTTGGGTATTCTATTTTGAATATAGCGGGCTAACTTCAGTTCACCTTCCTAACGTGTTAGTCGGTGGAATGGTGTTCTCGACAAGCTATCCAAGTTTCAGGAAAATGTCGCCGTGAGGGGTCATTTTCACCTTAGTTACCTGATTTATCCTGTCAAGAAGTGAGTCAACATTTATATGCTATATTGAAAGATTTGTATATTTGTATAATCATGAAATTTGGGAGGAACATTATCGTTGATTTGTACGATTGAAGAAAAAAAAAAGATCATAAAAAGAAATAAATGAATCAAATCAAATCAACTGTATTTCTCAAAAGCTACAGCAAGAGATTAAGACATGTACCACATTCTTTATGTTCATAGAGAAAAAGATAACAAACATATACAACTACAAGTTATTCCTCTCCGTATTTGCATTCAAAATAGGTAAGATATGAATACCTGTAATAAAAGATAAATCCCCAAAACCTAGAGCCTCTTCTACCAGCCGTAATAGCATTGAAGAAGAGGCAGTATGAGATATCTTCTTGCATGACCCCCATAGCAAAAAGATACAACCATGAATTTCCCTCACCCTATTCTGATGAAGACAATTGTGAACCTTGCCAATCCTTGACAATGCCTTATGATGACCACATAACAATCGAGACTCTGACAGCATAAACCTATTATAAAATGTGTTTTCATGGCCCTGGTATAATTCTGCTGAAATATGAAACCTATCTCTAAAACTGCCAGACTGGCCCAACTAAGACCTCTAACTGTACCTGACTCTGAGACTGAGCCCCAGTACTTGTTTGGAAAGCTGTAATAACCCCTCTTAATCTGCTGCTCAAGGGTCATCACTTTGATTTCATCTGAGAATGGAGGGTACCCCGCCAGACAGATGTACAAGATGACTCCTATACTCCAGCAATCCACAGCCTTGGTGTAGCCTCCCATACCCATACTGGTCAGGATCTCGGGGGCCAGGTACGTCGGGGTGCCACAGAGCGTCTTCATCAGGGACTGCTCACCAACAAACTTGGACAGACCAAAGTCGGTAACCTTCAGGATTGTCTCTTTGTCATCGTTCATTAGCAGGAGGTTCTCTGGCTGTAGTTCAAAGACGAGATATCAATCAATTACATTCAAATCCCTTCAAAAAGGTTAGGTCAAATATTTAGTTGAGTTCTGGTTATGTGATTTTATTGTGAAAGAATCTACATGTATATAGAAATTATTGATTAGGAGAGGTTATTATGAAATATTAATTATTAATTATTCATAAGAATAATTATGTAAACAGACGATTGGTACTACAAAACTTAAAGATAACATTTAACAAATTCATAGTGACGAAGCTTTTCGACCTGCACTCATCGGGTCACAACGCAGGAATGAGAGAATACAAGAAAATACGAAAGTCAAGGAAGGGTGTGCACAGCCACCCGGATATGACTATGTACTATGTACTATGTAATAATTATGTACTATGTACTATGTAACAATTATGTACTATGAGGTTTTGGAATCATCAAAAGGATAACTAAGTGATTCAATCTTGCAGACAATCACAAACGGTGAAAGGTACTGCACAAAGATATGGGTATACATATTACACACACACACATGCAGCATCACAATTAGGTCCAAAGTCCACGTCCACAGAGCAATCCTTCTCAAGTGACTTTGTTACTATAAGTTCTTTCACATTAGATTAAAAAGAAACGCTCTCAATTTATATTCCACCATTACGAGAATTCAGCCTGGGGTGATTCAGCATTCACTCTGGGTTTTATTTCAAGATGTTGTTAGAAAAGTCAGGAAGCCGACTAATTTTAGAATTTCACTCTGATGCACTCGTCAATGGAGCATATGTAGTACAATCTACAATGCTCGTCTTGGCTTTTCAAGTATGAGAATTGATTTGGTTTGGATATTTATCACTTGGGTTGAAATGACAAGATAACTGATTACCTTTAGATCCCGGTGAGTGATTCCATTGTCGTGAAGATACTGCACAAGAAAATTAAAAAAGACCAGATGAATGCGACTGTGTCTCCTCTATACTTATAACAGGCATTATATCAGTTACCTCATTAGCAATGGTAGCACATGATAAAAAACAATATTTATCTTGAAGTCAACGATTAATATCTTAATGAAAAACTGTACAATAAATAATTCATTCTATAAATGATAGAAATAATAATTTTCCATAACTGGAAGGTGGCTTATACATCTCTATACTATACGAGCTGTTGATCGTTTTATATGACATTTTACATCTCTTATTTCCTCAACATAAGACAATAGAATAATAGTAATAATAGTGGCCACTTATATAGCGCTCATATCCGCCACGCAGTGACGCTCATGGCGCTAAGACATTATTATTACCCTGGTTATAGCCGAGCCGCCAAAGTAACTAGCGCTCAAGCATATCCGGTACCCATTTACACCTGGGTGGAGAGTGGCAATGTAGATTATTGTCTTGCCAAAGGACGTTAGTGCCATGGTGGGATTGAACCCTGTACATTGTGATCTACAGTCCGGTAACTTATCCACTAGACCACAAAGTCCTCTTTGAAAAGGACTTTGAGGTATCATATTTACCATAAACTATACGGTTATGTTACATTGATTGGTAAAGTTCATCACATTATGGTGTATTAAAATACATTGTATGATACATTTACATGTATGTTAGTGGATGTGTTTGCAATCAATAAAGCAAAAAAGACTGAGCTTTGCCGGAGGTTAAAAATTGATATCGTTAAAAATGTATCCTCCTCGATCTTTAATAGTCGCACATCAAGATAGATTTCTATTAATCCCTTGACTACTATATTGTATCTGTCCCATTGGATTAAAACAGGAGCCATCTGGATAGGCAAGGGGTTAAACACCTTCTCTATCTTTGCTTTACCTTGCAAGCTGTGATCATCTGATAGAAGTAAAACTTTGCAGTAGATTCGTCAAACTTGCCAAGACTCACGACTCTATCAAACAGTTCGCCACCCTCAACTCTGCAATATAATCACCATGTACCAAATCATTATTCTGTTAAGTTTAATATAGACAACTCCAACGGTTCTCCTATGACACTAAAAAAGGATTAATGAGTCTCCCGGAATCCTACTAAATTACAAATTATTACTTCAAAGCCATGTTCACATACTGCAAACCTTTGTAGTAACCAACAAGCCAAAAAAAAGCATATTCATGCACATATTTCTGTATCTCTTGACACACAGATAAGTGAGTACATCTACATGTACATGTAGAGCCCTTTGTTGCGGGCAGCTACTATTTTTCATCTCCCCTGCGTTTCACTTACATGTACTAAAAAAATATAAAAGCCATTGCAGTAAACTGCAGCAGTTAACCACATCATGTGTGAACAAGTCTTAAATAGTAAATTGAATTCTTGGAAAAGTGAAAATAATTTGTGAGCTTTCTTATTTCTTTTATGTCAGTTTGGAAGAACATCATACATGTAGTAGAAATGTCCCCTGAAAAGGATTTCTCTTCAAATACCCTCATATTTAAAATATGACAAGATATAGCTGAAGTGTTCAGGACGAACATTCATGCCACATGTGGGTGCAGTCCCATATGCTCATCTCTGTGCGGTGCATGTGCTTTTCGGACCAATTTCTTATCGTCTTGATGATTCCAAAATCTCACAGTATGTACACCAATTCTTATGTAGATATGACCAACCTTTCCCAGTTGTTTTGAGACAGTTTCTTTCACAATGTAATCACATGACCAGGAAACTCTACTTTATCTTTTATCAGAGAAATGAAAGAGAGCTATTTCCTTGCTTCTCTCAAACAGTGCTCCATCACCCTCCATCCCTTATAGAGTACATAATCATGTATTGTTCAAAACAAAGCTGTGAACTTTATCACAAAAATCTTTCTCCTTGATTCTAATAAATGGATCATTTAGTATGAAACAATTCTGTTGCTTATTTACCAATTTCTGTTGTTATATTTATAAGTTTGAAATAAAGCAGAATATAAACAACATGAAAAAGAGTTGAAGCTTAATTTCCAGCAACAGTAGTATAGACATGCAGACACAACGAAAAAAAAATAACTGGACCATCATTACAAGTTTATAACACATAACTGCTTAATATAGAATGTTGAATATTCCACTTACAATTCTAGTACTATATACAGGACCTCAGGAGTGTCCACGACATCTTCTATACCTATAATACATGGCTGAACAAGACAACAAAAACAGAATAACAAATATTATTACAAACATAAATCCATTGCAATTCATGATAATAAATGCCAAAATCAACAAAGCAAAGTTTTATTTGACAGTTGCAATACTGTCTGCAAAACTCATTTGCAAATAGGTTGTAAGTTCTTAGGTTGGTGAAAATATTTAGTAGCATTCATTGACAACAGTTCAATTATATCACCGTTGAATCGAATTAGAATGCCTAAGGCTAACAAACCAAAGGTTATTGACTCACCCTTATTGCTGGTAACCTCCAGTCAATTCCAGACAATTTTTTAAATTTCTCTTTAAAGAGGGTGTCAATCGTTTTGCATACACTCAAAGGAACTTTTTAACTGAATAACATGCCCATACATTCCATAAACACAGTTATGAAAGACTTCTCACCAAATATGACAATTTTCCCCCAGAAATATCACCCATATTTTCACTAAACACTATGAAAATAGGAGAGATTAGAGAACTGCATTCTCAAACACAGATTCTTACATCTCTCTAAATTATGTGGAGCAATTTTATCGTAGTATACTTAACATGATCCAAAGTTTAGACATTTTGTTTATTTTGATAAAGGAACATTTGCCTGGGAGGCAGACTGCATACAAGAGGGTGCCAACACAGCGGGGAGTGTGAGAGGAACATAACAATGTGTCTATTTGCATACCTGTCTGTTTGACTGACCTACAGGTCAATCACACAGCCTTTCATAAAAGCTTCCTATTAAACTGAGAGCACTTGGCCCATGAATTAAATGGAAATTAAAAAAGGTCAACGTTCAGGGGGAGAGTATGGGAGGGATCCTATCATCTTCTTTTTCTTGACCTCTTCCCGTAGCTCTTTACTTTTCTCTCTTTTTTTTTTTTTTGGGGGGGGGGGGGCACATTGGAGGGGCACATGCCTCCTGTGCCCAAGCATAGCTGTGCCACTGGAGGGAGCTTTATATATAACACTCACATGTTGAAGCCTCTTGAGTATCCTCACTTCTTCCATCACAGTCTTCTCCATATTCTGGAATTGAAACAAAGTTAATTAACAAACAATTAAAAAAATTGCTCATAATTTCATCAAATCAATGTCATAATGCACCATAAATCTGAACGTATGAAATACATGTATAACTTTAATAGATGACTCATATTTTCTGAATACAATTTAATAATGATATCGATACTCTGCAAAAAAGCATGAGCCACTTACATGTATCTTGGATCATATACCAATTTGTGTTGTTTTCATGTCAATATCTTATATACATGTATTCCATAATTTCACTTACAGGGCAATAAGCACATGGTAATAATAACATACATGCGGTATAAAAGGAAAAAGTAAAAGAAATCATCAGTGAATGCCTAAGGATTACCAAAAGCAATCAGGGCCCTGTTTCACGAAACTTGATATCTATAACATGTTACAATAACAGTTATAAGCTACTGAAATACTTGCATCTGATTGGCTGAGAGCAAATTTGTCATAGATATGTGGCAGTTGTTATTGATAATAAGTTTTATGAAATGGGCCCCTGGTTGCTGTATAAAAAGGATCTCCTCATAACCATTACGACTTGAAAGAAGAGGAGAAGCCATATATCCAAACACCTCTCAACAAAACATCATCATTACAAGCCACTGTTGTGCTGGCTGATAAAGAATAAGATTCATTCCACTTTTTTACAGGCAAAAAGGCAGAAAAAGGTTCTTACCCTGACCATAGTCCCTCCTATTGAGAAAGTCTTCTTTTCAATAATCTTGACAGCTACCTTCCGACATGTTCCCTTCTCAAACGCTAGCTTCACCTGCCCACACGCACCCCTGGCCAAATGAAAGTAAGAAATGAAAGCACAGGGCACTGAAAACTATGAGTGAAAATGGAATGTTGTTAGAAATTTGATTTATACATTTCACAATATTGTGATAGAAGGCCACATAATTTTGGATGGCTTTGAGTAGATATCCACCCAGACCCTGTGTCCAATTGAAGTAAATGCAGAAAAATTATCAGTGGAAGTTTGAGGAAAATCTGATTAAAAATGAATGAGTTATAAAAACATTTTAAAGTTTCGAAAATCCATACACAATATCACAAATCAGAAACGTTGTATGATTTCCACTGCAAGAGGGTTTAAATTTGTGTGGTAGATCTTTAATTTCTGACTTATGATAGAATGTACTTCAAAGAAGAGGACTTATATGGACATATAAGCCACTTCGGGGATGCAATCTGAGCATGAGCAGATAAAGGTCATCTGTACCAAAATTCTAAAACCCACAGACACTAATATTTGATATGTGCTCATGAATGTCATGTAATCATTATTCAATTATGCACTAATGGTGCATTCCATGATATCCAGGTGGAAGTATTCTTTTTAAAGGGGGAAACAAAAGCTATTCATGAGGCACCTCTATCACTCCAGAGTTATTTTTCTGAAGTGCACATAAAGGGACCCTCCATATCTAAAATATCTGTGGATATTTGGGGTCATTTGTACCATGCGCTAACCCCGAACTGGCTTATTTCAATGAAATACTCCAGACAATTGATGACAGACTGGATTTTCCCTTAAAACTTTGGTACCACTAGGGAAACTCAAACAAGAACATTTTAATAACATGTAATTGGGTAGACTGGTAGAGCATCCTATGATTCACTTGTTCCCTTATGCCTACTGGCCCATATTCTGAACTCTGGTTTAACTTAAACCATGGTTTAAATCTATGGTTTAACTATGGGTAGCCAAAAGCGTAAAACTGTCAAAACTTTGTTTACACTGTATGTTCCTTATGTTTACTGGATTCTGGTCTCATGCTTTAATGGTCACAAAAACTATTGTACTTATCATTCCCAGACAATTTTTTAAAAGTTTGAGTACCAAAAATGCTGATAAATTGAATATCTACTGTTAGAGATTTGTGTCACATTTGGCTGCCCATAGTTAAACCACAAATTTAGACCATGGTTTAAGTTAAACCGGAGTTCAGAATACGGGCCACTGAGTTTATTGCTCACGGCTAATCACCAAAATTTCCCATATCTATCATTCAAGTAGCAACACCAACACCAACACCAACACCAACACCGAACATTATATGAAAATTTCTTAATCTTTAGGGGTATAGTGTTTAGTGAACGGAATTTTGTAAATGAAATTAAACACCGACTGCCGAGCTCTGTTCAGTAGACAGCATTTGACAAAAATTAAACACCGGAAAGAACTATGTCAGAAAATCAGAGGTCAACAACTAACACCGACTGATTTTTTTTCTTATTTCATAGTCGTTGTTAGATCATGATTTCGCCGCAAAAGCAAAACAAACAGTAACCCCAAACGTGAATTCACCCTTTGAATACCAACGTTCCGTATTTGAAAATAGCAATTCAAATGGACATGCTAAAACCTTATGTGAAATATTCTTGGTCACTTGGCAAACCGCGAAATCGTCTGAGACCTTGCCATTCGCGGAAATATCTGTACGTGAAACTAACAGTTTAACAATACAATTCACACACTGCCATGCCATGCCTACATACATACTGCCCGCCATGCACCAAATACACAGACACACACAACATGCGTTACACATTACACACATTGAATCATGTCACATGCGCATCACTCGCCGTTTATGAACACGCGAACGTTTTGTGAAAATGTGCGTCGCAGTTGAACATCGCGTTTGAGCTCTTTGCTTGTTTTGGGGGGATCGGCGATTCAAATATTTTGGTGGTCACCATGGGACCACCGTTAGTGTCGAGCCTTGCTTAATATGGAGACACTGTGTCATACAGATGACATACATGTACATTAAGTATTTCAAATGACAAAAATAAGTTCATTATAAAATCGTTAATATTTCCTCAGTCTATTTTCAACATGTCCATACATGATGAGCTTTCACTTCCTTTATGAAACAGGTGTCATAAATCAAATAAATTAATGGCATCTTGATGAGAGCTCTTCATTGACTGAAAGCAAATTCTAATTGTGCCATTACAAGCAAGTTACTTTCCTTGTTACATGACAAAATACAAATGTGGATTACTATACTGTATAAGCAGTCTTTTAAAAAGTGTGTGATGCTATTTACACACAAACCCTTACACCATGAATTCTTTCATTACAGTAAACGTAACTAAGGTTATTAGTTTAACAGTACGCCAATTGGAGTAAAGCTCTTTTATGCATTTGTTTTCAGCTATAGCATAGGCCTCCAATGTAAATGCATTGGATATTAGATCGAATAAGAAATAATAAAAAACTACAGGTAGTTAGATAATTTTAAAACACATTGTAAAAGATAAAAATCAATAGACAGAGTAGATGTAACATGCCTAGTAAAATTCAAACATTTAATCATTGAATTTCATTTTTTAAATTTAGTTTTGATTTTGTTTTGTTTTTCTTCTGGGGCCGTATTCTGAAAACTATGTTAACTTTTATGTTAGTAAAACGATGTTAATTGTCATAACAAATCAAAATCAGGACAAGTCATTGGTTAATGATTGCGCAAAGATGGCTGTGCCCGCGTATGTTTAACAGAGATATCTGCGCAAGCACCAATGATTAGTGTTTATTGCGCGCAATTTCAATTTGTTATGACAATTAACATAGTTTTTCTTAACATAAAAGATAACATAGTTTTCAGAATACCGCCCCAGTGTCTGTTTTGTTAAATATACTAAGCCTGAATAACAACCAATTCAAGATTTTTATTTTTGTTTTTGTTTTTGTTTTTGTTTTTCTGTTACATACTATAAAGCCAGAATAATAAACAAATTAAGATTTTTGTTTTTGTTTTATTTTGTTCTATAATAAGCCAGAATAATAAACAATTCAATATTTTTTTCCCCACAATGTCAACATTTTCAATGAAATAGTATCTTAAGTTGAACTTACCTGCCTAGTACTTTGGACATAATGTACTTTTGTCTAAGGGCTTCTGGAAGATTACTTTGATCCGAGTCTGATGTGTCCATGAATACATAAGCTGAAATTAAAAGTAATATTTACTGAATAATAAAAGTATGTAAGCATGTATGCTTTTCGAAACTTTTCTTTTCCCGTTGAGATAACACAATACTAAGCCATAAATCCTCTGTTCTAGTCTTAATTTCTTTATGTACTACCTCGATACATAAAAGACATAAAAAAGCTTGCTTTTGAATTCCTCTTAATAATGAGAAACACAACAAAATACAAGATGAATGCGACTGCGTCTCCTATATGCCTCTGCCTAAATTCAGTTGATGGCTCAAACTGTTCTTGAAAAATTGTGATAACCAGGCTAAAAAGCCTCTAATTACATGTTAATTGACCTCTTTAACATTTGACCTTACACCTTATAACCCAAAAGTCTGATCACTTTATCTCCTAGTCACGAATACAAAACAGTTGAGATATGGTGACAACAAAGGTAAAAAAACATTAATTTCACATACACCTGTATAATGACCTCCATAACCTGTCACCTATGACCTATGTGAACAAAAATCGTATCAATTTGTCTCACTATGGTGATGCATACTAGTGTAAGTTTGAAGTTCATACCTCAAATGGTTCTTGAGTTATCACGAGAACGAGGCCAACACCTGCAATTTCAGAAATTTACCTCGGTGACCTTTGACCTACGTACCCCCAAATCTAAGCAGATTGTCCTCTTATGGTGATACATACTAGCACCAAGTTTGAAGTTCATACACCTCATAGATTGCAACACCGTAAGGGGATTTCCCATTATTAATAACGATTCTGAATAAATTCTAGCCAGGTTTCTTGAAACGAAATTTCACTGAAGTGCTCGTAATTATATCTTACAATCATGCAAATTAGACACAAAATTAATATTTTTTGTTTTTTGTTGTTTGCATTTAAACTTTAATCACTTGAAGCAAATCAAGCAATCCAACAAATATCAGTTAAAATATCATTTTAACTACATGCATGTCGAGAGAAATATTTGGTCATGAATCGAAACGCTGTGTCTCATATCTGAGAAAAAACACATTAAAACTAAACCTGGAGCATCATTCAATTTCATTCATCTAGACCTACATATCCATAGATATCTCATTTACCTACCTTTGTTTTTTGATAATGATAAAGCAATCTCATCATTGTTGTTTAGAACTTGCTTTTTTCCTTTACCTTTGGAAGTTAAAAAAAAATGAAGAGGAAGAAAGTTACATTACACACAGATGCTGGAGAGTCGAGATTGGAGAATTCTTTCTCAGACAGTTAATATTTTGATTAGGGAAACATATGATTCGATGATCTTACAAAAATGCAGCGTAGGCCATCTGGATTAGTTTGACACATAATGGACTTTCCGCCTGAAAACTGCTACTCTATAAATAAGGGTCAAAAAGCCTTTTACAATTTTTTTTTTTTCTCTCACTGCAATGCAGTGACTACATCATGCAGTAATGCAGTATATTTGAACATGGGTTGGTATAGAATACGTTATACATGTACATGTACAAGGGAAATGCAACTGAGATCATTTCCCTGATTAATTGCTACTCAATTTCTCGGCATAGCAGAAGGTTTTCTGTTGGCAAGACAAATTAACATCGTGCAGGGTATATTCTTAAACTGTCATAAGTCTTATTTTGCTCACATCCCAATGAAACGTGTTATAATATTATCAAGCATTTCAATGGGATGTCCAGGGGTGGTATTCTGCGCTTTATTTTAACTTGATTTTAGTGAAAAGATTTTTATTGTCAAAACAAATTTTAAATCGCAACATTTCATTGGTGTTTGCGCAGATGAATTCCGCGTACACAGCCACTTTTGCACAGTCATTAACCAATGATGCGCCATAAGCGTACATTTTGTTATGACAATTAAAATTATTTCACTAAAATCAAGATAAAATAAATCTCAGAATGTACATGTACATGTACAACGTCTTATTTTGACTATTCTGTGATTTGCTTCCTGGACTCTATAAAGTTTTGCTACAAATTTCATTTGGGGGAGTAATATGGCCCCGAGAGCTTGCTTCCAAAATATTCGTACAGGTCTTCTACAACATTTTGACTAATTCTGATACCTTACCTCGGGGAAGGGGTAGGGGGATGAGGTGTTAAGTTACATAAATTCTTTCATTCTGCACTATAAAATAAATTGTTCTTACCAAGTCCTTTGTCTTTAAAAAGTGCGAGCGGGAATTCGCTGCTACCGCACCCCTAAAAATCATGCGGGAGCACAAGTCATCGCGCTCCACAGCTTGAAAGCTCAATCAGCTGATCGGAACCACGTTATAACACGTACCCTATATACGCACATGCCTCTCTACGATAGGTTCTAGTCATAAAAATTTTTCCACTAAATACATGATAGTTTCGAAGAGGAAATTAGAAAACGTCACAATGATTTGCAAGCTGAAACGTGTCCTTGCCATGACCAAAGATCGTAAAAAGGAAGATAGGACCATCTCCCGATTTTATACAGGGTCTGATGTAACGGCCAGAGGAAAGGCGCCCTTCCCCATTAGGCCACTTCTGTTATATAAAAATAGGGGGAGGGTCCTATCTGCTCTTTTAAGATCTTTGCCATGACCTACAATGTAGGATAACACGCATGCCACGTGCGCTAACGACTGCGCTATGAAAATCCACTGCGATAACTGTCCGTTCTCCATACAAAATACACACATCTCTCCATTCTATCTATTTATCTATCTATCTATCTATCTATTCTATTCTATCTATATATATATTACGTTAAGGATTTGGGGCCTATTTTTTGGTTTGAATAGGCGCTTCCCCTGGCCCTTTCGGTCCCCACCTTTTGGTCCCCACGGGCGGGGAATGGTTCTTAAAGTGGTGGTAGGCACTTCTTAAGGGCTGACGTGCCATCCATATTTCATAAATTCATTTTTAAACATTGAATTTCCGGAGGGAGTAATTAGAACAGCCTGACGTGTATATACTCCAAGGCCATATCCGCATGCATGGATGGCTTTTGCGGTCGTCGCGATCGAGTTGGATCGATTCAGGTGCCCATAAACTTTTCTGCCTCTTATTTGTGAAAATCCGGCTCTAGGAAGTCTGATTTATTTAAGTATAACATTACTTTCTAAATTAAACTTTGAACGGTTTTGTTTTGTTTAGTTTTTTTTTTTGGGGGGGGGGGGGGGTGTCTCATTGGGGCTGTTAGGGTACATCATCCACGTGAAAACGGATAAAAAGTTTACCTTTTCAGCAATATAGGTGCATAACCCGGGTTACGTGTTGAGGGTATCAAAATCAGAGACTGATATCAAATACAGAGACTGATAAGAAGAAGATCCGCGGAAAGGGGCGGGGGGGAATAGTTTGGTAATGTGTTCCAAATTAGGTTAAATTTCTTTCACGGTACCTTTTTGGCTAAAAATAAGTCTTATGATGATGATGTAGGCCTAAATAGGATGTAAAATACGGTTGCCACGGTGTAAAGAAGGAGCCCCTCCCCAGCAACCAAACCAACCAAAATTTCCTTCGAAAATATTTCCACTATGATAGGATACGTATAGGATATTACGCCCGTCTCCCCTCGCGCTGGGGTGACGGGAGTGTAGTAGGGAAAAGTCAATCCGTCGGTCCTCCCAAGACCCATATAAGGGGGCCATAATCCCCCTGAAAAGAAAATGACAATTTCCCCCCCCTCATTTCTGCATCCTTTACAAGGGACGTACCGCTAATTATGCACGTTATGTTTTCATGGCCTTAATTTCTCTGAGTATTAAACCACAGAAACATGGCAAGATCAAATCGCTCCCTCTTGGTCTATGCATGGATATTCTACTCGAACATAATTATATCCATATCGTCTTCATCAAGATGAAAATGTATTTTCTTCAGAACTCATGCAAGCTTTGGATAAATAACACATACTCACATGTTGTAAATACTTCTTGGTAAAAAACAACTTTACCCGACTTTTTTTCTTATTCACTTGATTATTGAGACAAATATACGGTACGGTGATTAATCATAAACACAGCTAGGATGTCTCATTGAGGCCTGTACATCATCCACGTGAAAACGGATAAAAAGTGTACCTTTTCAGCAATAGGCGCATAACCCAGGTTACGTGTTTAAGGTATCAAAAAAAGCAAAAATCAAGAAAAAGGGTATCAAATTCAGAGACTAATAAGAAGAAGATCCGCGGAAGGGGGGGGGGGGGGGGTAATAGTTCGGTAATGTGTTCCAAGTTAGGTTAAATTTATTTTTACGGTTAATTTTTGGCTAAAAAGAAGTCTATGGTGATGATGTACATGTAGGTATGAAAATCAGAGATAGACGGGTCTGCCGCTACTTCAATCTGTTTTTCAATTCAGCAAGTGATTTACGCGGATGATGTGGTGGTCGTCGCGATCGATTCGGATCGATTCAGGAGCCCGTAAACTTTTCTGCCTTTTATTTGTGAAAATTCGGCTCCTTTGGAAGATTGATTTATGTAAGCATTCCATTACTTTCTAAATTGAACTCTCAACAGGTTTTTTTTAATTTAATTTTTATTTATTTATTTTTTTATTTTTTTTTTGGGGGGGGGGGGGGGGTGAAGGGGTGATGGGCAGGAACATATAACTGTTAGATATTAAACAAAAATGGGAAGGGGTTTCGGCCACTTCACATTTTAAGACTCTTTAAAATCGATTAAATTTATTTCTACTTTTTACTTATATCATGGAAGCATATATACCAGGGTAAACTTCCTTTTGCGACAGCCACCCAACATGAAAACAATAGGGTTAGGGTTGGGGTTAGTGTTTAGGGTTTGCATAACCGCACATTTGGATGGCTGTCGCATAAGTCATTACTATTATCAACAACTAACTCGACATGAAAGGGAAAATGGCCCTCATACCGTTGGAAACAAGTTATTGTATATGGCCTCAAATATATTATTCATTCCCTTATGACAGACTAAACCGGTCTGTAGACACCATTCGGGGGAGGGGAGGTGTAGCAGATCACGTCACTTAGGAATATCAGTTGCCATGGTGTAAAGAAGGAGACCCCCCCACCAAAATTTCCCTCGAAAATATTTCCACAATGATATGAATGTACGTATAGGATATTACTCCAGTCTCCCATTGCGCTGGGGGTGACGGGAGGCCGACAGAAGGGGGGGGGGGGTGGGGTAGTAGGGAAAAGTCAATCCGTCGGTCCTCCCAAGACCCATATAAGGGGGCAATAATCCCCCTGAAAAAGAAAATGACAATAAATTCATTTTTTCTCCTTTTTGTATCCTTCACACGGGACGTACGCTAATTATGCATGTTATGTTTTCATGGCCTTAATTTCTCTTGAGTATTAAACCACAGAAACATGACAAGATCAAATCTCTCCCTCTAGCTCTATGCATGGATATACATGTACTCACTGGTGTAGACAGGGGGCACAGGGGGCCATGGCCCCTCCTATTCAGCAACTAAAAAAAGCATCAATAAAAAGCAGTCCGGACGTTGAAATAACTTTCCTCCTAAAAAAAAAGTGCTACGAGCCAAATTTTCTATAAAATGTCAGAGCTTTCGTGCTTCGCGCGGGAAAACTTCCCCCTCCCTGCACCCACCCCCTGGGGACCGTCTGCCCCCTGTTGAAAAATCCTGGCTACGCCTGTGGATATACTATGGATATACTACTATAAATCTATCCATGCTCTATGTGCGAGAATCCCGCCCTGGTGTAAATGAGATCATGTGTCATCCACAGGCCACAGGGCTGCCGTAACATAAAATGAAATCATTATTAAGTCATTCATAAAGTAAAACAATCGTCATTTAGTCTTCATCATTCAGAACTCATATAAGATTTGAATAAATAACGCATATTAATATGTTGTAAATACTTCTTGGTAAAAAAACCCCTCCTCTATCCGACTTTTTCTTTTTATTCACTCTATTATTGTGACAAATGTACAGTACGATGATTAATCATAAACACAGCTAGCGCCCGTAGATGTCCACAGGCTGCTTCTTCTAGTGCATTAATATTTTGTAAAGGTCTCAAAATATCAACTCTGCCTTAATTTTCTTACATGCAGCACATAATGCAATTGAGCTCCTCGGTTTGCCCAGGAGAGCGATTTGTCGTGCTCAAAATGAGCTCCTCGGCTTTTCCAGGAGAGCAATTGACCGAGTTCTTCTGATTTTTAAAAACGAAGAACTGCTTACCGATCTTTTCTCCATTCACAAAGGTGCCATTTGAGCTTCTGTCTTCGATGAAGTAGAAGTTGCAATTGTCATTTGATTCCTAAACAAATAAACAAAAAAACACATTAAACTAGATATACTGCAGCTACATGTAAACATGACTAGAACTCCGAAATGCAAGCCTATCCTAGCTGTACGAGCTCCTTGGCTTATCAATCTGGTACTGGCCTACGGAGCTGTACATGGGATGCATATATACTTGTGTGGAGTACACAAATCTTACCTTGCATGGGTAGTCCCATATATATATATATACAAGTTACATGTGCAAGGTAAAAAAAACTGATCACACCTGCCAATTTTTTTTCCCCCTCTTTTTTATTCATTCAATTTTTAAAATCTTAGTTGGTCCTGGAAGGTAACCCTTTTAGCAAACTCCGAGGTTGGTTTGCATGGCTCACAGTTTGTGAGAAGTGGTGATATTTAGATCTAGTTTATTTCATTGTTATGTCCCTCCACACACAGTATATGGATCCCATGTACAGCTCCGTAGGCCAGTACCAGATTGATAAGCCAAGGAGCTCGTACAGCTAGGCCTATCCGAGGAGTTACTCGGAAAGCCTAATAACTCCCTGGCCTATCTACATTGTATTTACATTGTATACTGAGTCTGTTCACAAAGTTGGGGCACCAAAACATGACATTTTATTGTAAAAACATTGTAGTTTTAACACTATGACTTACACCATTAATTTGTTTTATATGAATGTACTTGGTGCCTCCAGGAAGCTTTTGAAGAACACAAGACAAATTGTTTTGAGAGGCATTTTCAAAATATTGACAAAAACATACTGGTGTCCCATGTTACATCCGCAACCACCTTTTTTTTAGATTACCAGCATATCTACATGCATGATACCTTACATAGCTACATGTAAATCCTAATGGGTACAATGTGCTATGGTGCTGACTTAATGAAGCAAAACTTTTAACAAAAGAATAACTATCTTCCCCGAGTTTATCATGAATGTTGTGGGTGTAACGGTTTCCAATCAAATGTCACAAATTGTGGATGAACGGGACACCAAAGAATATCTGCAACTTTCATCAATAACTCTTGAAGTCAGTATACTCTCATTGCAGTTGTTGTTGCATTGAATTAAATAGAGAGCCTAAAGTAACCAGGCAAATACTTATCATCAAGAGCATTATGGATGTGCCGTTATGTCTCAAAATGAGACTTTGCGGATGTAACACGGACACGATGTCCAGTTACATCCACACGCTGGTTTTTCATAATTATTTCCAAAATACATTGTGGAACAACATGTTTATGATTCTCAGATGCTTTTTATTTTCACCAGAGATAGAATGGCCAAGTAAGAAAATTCTAACTAAACTTTTTCATCAAATTACAGGGGATTAAAGAAAAAATGCCTCAAAAGGTGCCCAACTTTGTGAACAGACCCATCTACATGTACCATTCCACCGTAATTCAAATGTCAATTAATACCTTTTTAGCACATTACTGTATATTTTTTTTTCAAGCAACAAGATGCAGAATTAGAAACAGCGATAAAATCTCATTTGAACCTCTTTTCTTTAAATCAAAATGACATGGTATCATGAAATCAAATTACACAAAGCCTACATAATTGGAAATGATGATATTCACATCAAAATAGGCTGCCCTTGCAACTTGGCTGTCAAACTTTCATACATCATGTATGGTATCACAGGACTCACACAACATTTAATAGCATTTCCAATTACTGTATTGTGAAAGTGTAAAGAGTTAGTATCTTCAAAACACTTCCAAACATTTCATTTATCCAACAGGTAAGTGAGGTTCAAAAAAAAAAATGTTTCTCACCTTAAATATCCTGAAGTGTGTCTTACTGAGAGTCTGATAACACGGATTCTTGCTGATCTCTGGACCATTGTAGCAAATATCACAGGTAGGATCTCTCCCAAATATGTATTCATCCTTTGGGTCTATGAAATCTGTAATATTGATACAATAGTGTTTTAACAGACCATGATAAACTTTCAATTCTTCAAGTATCATGCAGAAATCTGCAGAATTCACACTTAAAAAGATGATCATGATTGGTCCACATTAACATTCAAATCGTGGTTTCATGAAAAACATGCCTTTGCACTTTTATTTTCAGTTCTATTTTTCTCTCTCCAAAGTGAAATGGGGCGTTCATCTTAAAGGTCCCCTTTTATGGAATTACAAAGGAACTTCATTTAATAGACTTTTCTACTGTGAATCCAATCTGTCAAACATATTACCTGAATTCCATTCATTAATCTGTAACCTTGAAAATAAAAAAATAACTGGGAACGCCCCTAAAAATTTTGGAAAATCGGTCCAGCGATTGATGACGTCATGTGACGTCACCCACAGAACGCTCGACTCACACAAGCTGGATCGAGTATCGATGTGTGTGTGTTATGGCTATTGAGCTTCGTGTAGATCCCTTCGACTTCGTGCCATTTCAGCACTTCATTTTAGCTTTTTAAAGACAAAATCCTACATCAACGATGGCATCATCTTCTTCAGCCAGGACACTTATTCAGGATCAGATATATCTGATTTGGAGCATCAAGTCCCAGAAGAAATTGAAGAGGAATTAGGGGCCCGGCCGTATACTATGTTTGAGCCAGACATGTCGGATTCTGGGCAAGATTCTGATGATGACAGAGACGTCCCTGATTTTAATAACGGAGAGGATATCGACGGGAGACTTGGGAATAACAACTGGTAATTATTTTTTGATAATAAATTACCGATTAAAGTTTAATTCACGCATATCCACGTATTATGAATCTTGTTTACGCTTGCAAATTGCCCGAGAGGCTGAGCTGATACTTCGCTGATCGAGGCAGTGAGCTCGATGTGCGGCCGGGGTACACGCCGCGCCGTTTGGTTGTTCGCCTGCTGACCCTGCCTGGGCTTGCGCTTGGGCAGTTTTACTGGTGCATGGGGTGGTAGCGTTTGATTGTAGTAAATTCTAACATTGATATCCAGAAAACTCTTAGCTCTCCTGTTATCTTGCTTGTTTTCTTTGTGCTGCTACACTAAGTAAGTGTAGGTACCGTTATAGTTGACAATAGATATGATCTTCTTCTTCTTCTTCTTCTTCTTCTCCACCCAGGGTTTCATCCAGTGTGTCTGCATGGAGCGGTATGTGATGGAAACTGCTTACTATTTGTATCAACAGCAGTATGGCGGACAGGCAAGGCAGGATGCAACTGAAAATCAGTGAGTACACCATATTTTTTGTTTTAATCCTTACTGCAGTATTCCTGTATTATATAAAGCAGTTTGGATGCAAAATGCCAATTTGGCTCCTTATGAAATTAATATTACGATATTCTATAAAAGAAAATAATGTTTTAGCCTTAATGTAGATAGAGGAAGATTATCTTCTATTGTTTATTTGTGAAGTTAGAAGTAAAAGTTACCTCACTATCACCTACATCATAGACTACACTGTGCATTGTTTTGGAGTTGTCTAATCATAGTTTCCTTTGTACTCTTAAAAAAAAAATCTTTTATAGGAAAGCCAGGCGCAGGGCAGGACGTGTTCCTCTCGCATTTTGTGCCGTGACAAGAATCCGTGCAGCATTTCCATCAGAACCATTGGCGGATCCAGGGGGCACAGCCGGCCCGGTCCCCCCCCCCCCCTTTTGGAAGAGAAGTATGATTTTTTTTTTGTTGCTTGTCAGGGAATTATGGAGGGGAAACTGGACCCCAATAACCCCTTACTGACGGCTTTTTGAAGGTTTGGCAAATTTCTTTTTTTGCCCCCCCCCCCCCCCCCTCACTGAGCAACTTTTCGAGAAGCTGGCGAGAGCAGAAAAATACGGGTCTACCTTTTGACAAACTTTCATTTTTGTGCCCCCTCTTTCACTCAATCCTGGATCAGAACAGAACAGGGGCTTTGAAGAGGCGTAGACCTACATACAATTTTGCTGTTGATATCTTTTCCCCCACCTTGTCAAGATCTATGTTTACAGAAAAATATATGTTTTACTTCCACCTTATTACTGAGATTTTTATTACTGTTCTAAGATAGATTTTCAAAGATATTTTTTTAAATTGGAAATATTCCCTGCATTTTACCTATTTAGGGTATTTTCTTTTCAAAGTTTACTGTATGTATATATATTTTTTTAACCTTTGCAAAAAAAATCAAAAGGGAGGGCAGCTCTGTGGAACTTTAATTTAAGCTATGCAACCATTATTCTCATATTTTTTTTTTATTGGGGCTTGGATATGACATGCACAAATCTCAACATTATGCAAAGGTGATAGTAGAATTGAACATTTTAAAAATATTTATGTATCAGAACTGTTGTTCCATCAGTGTAAACATTTACACAAAGTCATTATTTGAAAGAAAAAAATATTCAGTACTAATGACTGGCAAACATCTTTTATTTAATCGGGTCATTCATGTGATCATCATTATTGTTGCTTCACATCATATTTCTTTTCAAATTGACATTATTTTTTCTACAGATTTTTTTTTCTTCTTTCATTTGATTTATTGTTGTATTTATTATTATGTACTTATATATGTTGGTCTAGTTGTTAACTTGATAACGCTTAGATAGCATATACATTTATCATGTATATAACTGTTTATAAGAAATGTTAAAAATGCTAGTACGTCATTGTTCAGTCTATCTTTTCATGATATTTAATTCCTATACATGGATATCAGTTTCCCTGAAAGTTGGGTTTATTACATGAGGGTGTGCTACACTGTGACAATGTGGTAAAAATTTTATTGCTGTTTTTGCTTCAAGTATCAGAGGAAAAGAGGAGTCTAGGAGGCTTATTTTGAATATTCATTTTCACTGTCAGAAATAAAATTGGAATTGGGTAACTGAGTTCACATCTAAGTATTTGCCCAGAGCATTTTTTGTAATTGATGTTGTAAAGATGCATGTATCTCAGTCAAGAATGATAACTCTATTGTTAATGGCATAAGAGGACTGTTATTTTTTATGGCATTTGTTGTTTAATTTGTTAATGAAACACACTTTGGAAGCTAATCAGTTTTGTTTGTTTTGTTTTGTTATTTTTTTTCTGGAGGGGGTGGGCATTCTATTGAATTTTTGATGTTCAATTGTAAGACAACCATTTCCTGGATACAACATCTATATCTACATTTTTCCAGAAGTAATAATATATTTCAAATCAATTGAATATTTTTGTCATCTCTGGAAGAGCTCAAACACATTTACTATGCAAAGCTTGTCGTGAATGAAACTAACAATTGAAAAGAAAGGTATGAGTGCGGGAATGAGATCAAAACCAACAATTGGCAGAATGGAAAAAGAAAAAAAAAAGAGAGATAAAAAGTTGAGAGGAGATGTGTGTAATTGGAGAATATTGGGCAAAAAGAAGGAGAAAGGGAGACAGAAAGCACAAGAGAAGAAATAGTGAAAAAGAGAGGGAATCACTGGGGGAAAAAGGGAGAGATAGAAAAGTTGAGGGAAGATGTGTGAAAGTGGAGAATTTTGGGCATAAAGAGGGAGAAATGGAGGGAAAGGAGAAATGGAGGGAAAGCACAAGGGGAGAAATATAGAGAGAGGGAATCATTGGGGGAAAAAAGAGATAAAAAGTTGAGGGAAGATGTGTGTAAGTGGAGAATTTTGGGCATAAAGAGGGAGAAAGGGAGGGAAAGCACAAGAGAAGAAATGGTGAAAGAGAGAGAGGGAATCATTGGAAAACAGATTTTCTGTCAAATGAACTACATGTATAAGGTAGAGAAGTAGGAATCAACCTGTACCTGTGATGTATACCCCTTTTTCCTGCCGAAGGAGGGGGGGGTTGTAGGTTGAAAATTGCCCGTTACATTTTCACTACATTCAGGGTGGTAACAAAAATCAATATTAAATATACGGTGGAAACTTAGTATAACGAGGTCCTTGGGACTATTAAAATTACCTGGTTACATCCAGAATCTCGTTATATCAGTTTTAAAAAAAAAGAATATAAAGAGTTGAGACCAAAATATTGCCTTGTTATATCAGGAATATTGTTGTATCAGACCTCTTTATACTGAGTTTCCACTCTACCATGATAAACATTTTTATAACACTCTTTATGGAGAAAGATCTCATCAAGAACAAGAAAAAAATCATTTTTAATAGTAAAGACCAATTGAGAGAGGTGCTTGTGAGGTAAAGCTCAGAGTCGCCAAATTTCATATTATTGATACATGTATGATCAAACTTGTTTCAGGGACGGCCTCTTCTTGATGCCATACGCAGCCCCGTGCTATCGACGAAGTCCTCCGCACAAAAGTGCTCACTCGGCCCCTTCCAATGGGCGCGAGTTAATTTTACTTTTGCGGTCCATTTCCTTCTTATATTTGGGTCTTTAGGGAATAAATGTAGACTGACACCCTCCTTTGTGGTGTTACTGCAACCTGCAACAACGCAGCGTTGCGGCATACTTTTTTAGAGGTGGTTTTCGAGGTGGTATACACAACAGCAAGTTAGTTTGCACATGTAATACATAGGCAATATTGTAAACAAGCATCGGCAATGTCGGTTTGTGACGTCACACGTCAATCATGCTCGCGGAACGAGAATTCGGGGTTTAAAAGGGGGCGGAGCTTAAGAGACTGTTTTGGACATGAATACCTGGGGAAATATTATTTTAAAAATATTTTGATACGTATTTATTGCAAACGGATGTGATTTTTCAATTTAGATGAGATGCATGTACAAAATACCAAGAATTATAATTTCATAAAAGGGGACCTTTAATGTAAAGGCACATGGGGAGATAGGAGACCCCAGTTTTCATGATGCAATACTCAAAACAATTGACAGTCAACTACATGTATAAGGTGTAGACAATAAGACATCAACATATGTTAAAGGGCAATCCAACCTTGGAAATAAGATGATTTGTGTGAAAGCAGAAAAATAAGAAAAATAGGATGGTGAAAGTTTGAAAGAAATTGGACAAGGACTATAAGAAAATTATGAATGTTTGAAAAATGAGATCACTACATCTATGCAAATCTCAAATTGGCGAGTCGATTGTGACATTTTTGTGGAAAACTCTCTGTTTGTCGTATACAAAAATATCATTAATTTGTAGTTTTTTTCGAGGCGCTTCTACCCTCAGGGCAGTACTCAAAATATATTGGAGATAGCATATTGTTTTAGGTCCTCATGAAAGAAAAAGATCCTACTTAGTAATACATTCTGAAAAAAAATGACATTTTAGTCATTTTGTGTGTTGGAGTGAATGGGGGAGGTGTCCACAGCTACATCACAGTGACATTATCTATTCGGCCAATTTGAAATTCCCATATGTATAGTGATTACAACTTTCAAAAAATCATAACTTCCTTATTGCTTGTCCGATTTCATTCAAACATTGACCAATCTGTTTCTCTGATTTTCCTCTTTCTTTCAAAGCAACTTGCTCTTAAGGTTGGATTTCCCTTTAAGAAAAGGAAGATCAAGAAAAAGATGGAGAATATAAAAAAGCAGAATGTAATTCCAATTCATGCTAAGTTTGTTCATTCAAAACTGTTTGAAAAGTAGTTACAAAATGTCATAATTTAGTCATATATACTAATTAGGTAATCATTTCTGAAAAATAAAACTTTCAATTATGAGGAAAGAATTTAGTCACATAAAATTTCGTTTTCTATGACATTAATAATAGATAAGTTATGATAAAATATGGATGGATAAAATATGGATGGATAATATTGTATGTCAATTAAGTTTTAATGAATAAATGCATACATGCAGACATGCAGACATAGACATGTACATGTACAAGGTTTAAAGAGTTGAGGCATGGCCACACAAACGCCACCATACATGTACATATTTGAAATAACATGTGCAAGATTATGACGCAAAAATCAAACAAGTTTCATGCTTTGGAAATCGTAAAAGACGTAATCCAACAGTTCTTTTATTCATTTCAAAAATTCTCAAATTATCACAATTTTCAAGTTTACAATTATTTATACAAAGCATGAAACTTTTGTTTCATTTTTGCGTCAATCTTATTATGCCAACACGTGGACTTGATATCGGATGTGCAACCTAGATGACATGCCACGAGGAATGGCATTGCATTGGCACTTTGACTGTATCAGTTGAACAGTACGTTAGAAATACAATCAAATTCAAAACATGTCAAAAATGATTTTCCATCACTGAAACATGATCAAAATCAAATCATCTCTCACCGACACTCTTAAAACATTTGCCAACTGGATACAGACGACCCCATACAACGACCCTCTCCTCTACAAAATCAAAATCTCCTTCTGCAACCTCCTGAGTAGGAATTGTCTCCATGCTTGATAAAGTTCCCCCTGATGACAGGCTTGCACTTGCACTGCTCGAAGTACTATTTGGTTCAATGGAGCTGCCTGTGCCGTTTAGGCTCATCGTGTGTTGCTCAGCGGAAACTCGGAGATAACCTCCGCCACGCTGACCCGGGAGATGTACGGTGACGTAGATGTCCGGTCCGCCCACTCCTACAGCTGCAACCAATTCGGCGCGAGATTCAGAACTGCAGAAATTATCTCCTAAACAAATCAAGCCTTCGTTAAATCAAGTAAATATAGAGTCCACAACAAGAACTCCAGCATCATCACATATTTCTAGAAAACTATAACAACAACTTTATTCTGCAAGGATTATAGACTTCCAGATTCTAAAATTTCCGTCAGCGAAATCTCTAGTAATCTTGCATGCCCTCCGCGCAATCAGCTGGACATCGACCATGTACCACGCACGTGAGCCGAGCTAGCTGAGATATCCTACGTGTGTGTACCGCGGCGCGGCGCCAGTATACATAGTATAGACACGGTCATTGACCGTCTTTCTTTGCCACTTTATTCATGTTCAAGTTTGTGTTGTTGTTGTTGTTGGTGGTGGTGTTGTTTGTTTGTTTTTGTGGTTATATTGGCAACCAGTCAGTTTGGAATTAACAGCTTAATGGATACCTCGTTAATACTAGGTCTCCAGGAAAGAAACATCCATAAATTTATTACCGGGCCCTTACCGGGCCCCTGTTCAAATTAATTTTCGAACATTAATAGACCCTAGATAAATTATATCAATTGAAATAATTTTATGTCCATACTTTAAAAACATATACACGCTATTACAATAATCAGTTACAAATTACCATTATAAATAATAGTGGCGGGATCATGAAAAACACAATTTCTGCTTGTTAAAAAGTTAACCAAAAAGAGCACGTATACAGGCACTTCAGAATTATAGAATATCCTGCAGTGTACAAAACATTATAACACTAAAGGCAGGAAGCCAGGAAGGAAGAAGGAGAAACATAGGCGATAAATGCAATAATTTAGTACGTTAAACTGTGAATTAAGAAGAAGACGTTAAGATGATAATGACTTGTTTCATTCTTGTGTTCAGAAATTGCTTATAGTACTAGGATAGTTCGAAAGTATATTCATGGTATTTTAAAGGAGACTATTGTCCCCGAGAAAAAAAATGGAGAAATGGAATAGTATTTTGAATATAGAAAAGACTACAATTGACGATTGGAAAGTGGTACATAATTTCAATTTTAGATGCATGTTAGAAACACAATTAAGATCAGTTTTTCACGTGGCAATTGCCACCAATGATTTTTTATATAGGGTGAAAAGATCTGAGAGTCAACTTTGTGCTCTTTGTAGCGAAGAATCAGAAACGATTCACCACTTATTGGTTAAATGTCGAGTTGTTACTCCCTTGTGGGAGAAATCAGAAAGAATTCTGTCCGAGAAACTAAAAAGGTCAGTTGTTTTGTTAGTTTTTGAACGCTTATTTGGTTGTGATGAAACATATTTTGCTAGCTCATGTTGTATCAACTTTATTACCCGGTACTATTCACTGTTGTAAATTTCGCAGCGAGATCCCAGTTTTTGACTCTCTCTTATCTTTTATTCAGTCCAAACATCGATCAGAATATGTCATTGCTTCAAAGAATGGTAAATTGGGTCTTCATTAAAAAAAATTGTTTTCAAGCTGTGATTTTGAAGGTTAAATATCTTTATCCTGCTGTTCCATTATTCCTTCATCATTATTGTTACTATATATTCAGTGGCGGATCCAGGATTGAGTAACAGGGGGGCACACAAATAAAGGCTTGTCAACTTTTGGAAAAGTAAAAATAAAAATTGGCCGGGGAAGCACGTGCCCCCTGTGCACCCCCTGGATCCGCCACTGATATTGTTTTTATTTGCACATCATTTCAAACTGGTGACCGTTTATTTTTTTAGCCTCTATTCTGTACTTGTGATGTACATGTATTTTTGTACTTTTGTATAATCGAGTGTTTTATCCAATAAAAACATAAAAAGGATGACGTTTATAAATCGTTGTTTTACAGTCTTAGTACGCTATTTAATTTAATTTAATTGGGAGGTTTATGATTGTTTCAAAAGAATCACACCATTATGAAAGATTGAATTTTGTGTTATTTATGTGCACTTAAGATGGATATTTAGTGCATTCCCATTATTATTGTAATCACAGGCGTAGCCTTTTCAATAGGGGGGCAGACGTGAAGGATCCAACCGCATAGCCAGGATTTCATTTTAGGGGGGGGGGGCGGTTGTGGGGCACGCAAAGAGTGCAGAATTGGTGATGATCACGAAACGCGAAACGCGAAAACTCTTATACGTTTTACAGCAAATTTGAGAGAAAGATAACGGGTCGAAACGTTTTTTTTTTAAGGCGAAAAGTTATTTCGACGCCCTGGCTGCTTTTCAGTTATCTGGACGCAATACTGAACTGTATGTGACAGGGGTGGGTGCAGGGTGGGGGAGTTTCCCCCTTGCCACGCGAAGCGCGAAAGCTCCGACGTTTTCAGCAAATATGAGAGGAAGATAAACGGCTAGTCGCAAACAATTTTTTGAGGCGGAAAGTTATAGTTCGACGTCCCTGCTGCTTTTCAGTGATTTTGGACGCAATACTGCACTGTATGTACCAGGGGTTGGTGCGGGGAGGGGGAGTTTCCCCCTTCCCGCGCGAAAGCTCTGACGTTTTTGCAATTTTGAGAGAAAGATATAACGGCTTGTAGCAAACAATAATTTATTTAGGCAGATCAACGCCCGGACTGCTTTTCAATATTATTATTGGACGCAACATTTCACATGCATGCGAGGGAGCGAAGCCAGTGGTGTATCTATATGGATTTGGCGCCCGGGGCAAACAATGAAGTCATGCGCCCCCAGTGCCCAAACTTATCTACGTTATTGTACAAGCGAGGGAGCAAAGCGACCGAGCGGCAAATTTTTCAATTTTAACCCTTAACAACGCATTTTCCTGTGCATTTTTGTGCCTTTGACCATGCACCGCAGTTGAGCGTTAGAGAAGTTCGAATTTTATACATGATAAACGGTTTTCTATTCACTCACTTCTACAATCGGGAGCAGAACTCACAAAAAACCCTATAGGCTTGAGAAAGAGTCGAGAAATTCAGGAAGGTGACCTGAAGTTGAGATTTCTTTCAAAAGTTGAATCTTTGCAAGTGCTGTTTTATATATACTTTATCCTATATTTGGAGCGCAATATTTAGAGGAGTCCTATGAAACTTGCATGATATAGGAGCAAAGCATCTTTATTTTTTTCAAACTTTTTGAACCCTTTAAGCTATTTAAGAACTATATACTGGGGGAGCGAAATTACTAAATACTAAAGAAAATAATTATGCAAGGGAGCAAAGCGACCGAGCTTTGGAAAATTTTTCGCATTTTAAACCTTAAAAAACTAGATTTCTAGTGCATATACCCTGCGGATTTGGGGGCGCGTGATCCGTAAAGATTATGATTTTTCTTCATTTCCCCTATTTTTCTTTCTCTCATTTGCGTTTTTGTGCCCCTTCCAAGTTCTGCCAGGGGCACGTGCCCCCTGCCCCCTAGATACACCAATGAAGAGAAGGAATGCAAGGATCTACGCCAACTGACGGAACCCCTTAATTGAGATTAACAATGTGGGCGAACGAATTTTCTTCGATATGTCCGCATTGACATTATGGCATTTCTTATTTCCTTCCTTCTAATCATTAAAGATTGTGATGGTATTTCGAGATCAAACAGCACGAGTTTGGATAATTATTAGTTTTAAGTTAATGTACTATCATAATTCTTATTTATTTTATCCAAAAATATTGGGGGTGATAATACAGGCCACCCCAACCTCAATTTTTTTTAATATATACCCCCATCCCCCGGGATCGACAGCAATGCATGGTAACAGGGGTGGGTGCAGGGAGAGATGTACTTCCCCCCTTCGCGCGCAAAGCGCGAAAACTTTGACGTTTTAGCAAATTTTGAGAGCCAGATAACGGCATGTAGCATTTTTAGGCCTCTTTCTCCCCCTTCCCCCGCTTTTTCGGTTTCGCTTTTTTTTAGTGGCTGAATAGGGGGGCCATTGATTGTAATGATGAATGAAACAAATTAAAGTAAAATGGTAATTATAAACTAAAAGGAGAAGGTTGTTAGATAGTTTGAAAGTGTAAAATTGCGGTATTTATAGAGTTAATAATTCATGGATATAATTTAGGATTTGCACTTTCTGAAATAAAAATAGTGCTATGCAGATGACAGCTCCTGCCCGGGTTTTTTTAGCGCTATCCTGACCTCCTTGAAGGTGGCAACCTGAGCCGTCCTCCCTAAGCTTATACAATTAAAATTTTCAATTTTTTAAAGAAAAATGATCCCCTGATCTTACCCGATTTTATCTATTCATAAGCATTTTTTAAAAGCAGCTTTAGAGATTAACTGTTGAATTTCCTAAATTGCCTTTCTTTCCGGAAGCTAGGAAACCACGGGTAATTATGTTCACAACGATCCTCGTCAGTGGCAGTTTCAGGACTTTGTGAGGGCGGGGGCACAAGTTGATATTCTGAAAATTTTCTCACTGGCCAAAAATAGAATAGAAAAGAAAAGAGGTCATCAACACCCTGGCCCGCCCCCTCCCCCCGGATCTGCCCCCAGTTACTGGTAATCACAAACAGATCACCTGAAGTGCATACACTGCATAAACGATCATCAGAATGTCAAGACTCGGACAGAAATAACCACCAGGTATGGGGAATTCTTTATTAGAACTGACATTAATTTTGTCGGTCTTCCCCTACAAAGGCGATCAGTGCATGGAGCCAGACATTATGAGTCTTAGCGGAACAACATTCGATACAACAGACTGAAACTTTCGGTCTACACTAATCCATGCCATACATGCCATTATAACTTCTGGAAATATTTTTTTTTTATACGTGACACCCCATACTACACATCGACTCATATATCAAGGTATCATGTAGCCCCATCCCCCGGCTGCTATCCACTCAAGCATTCTTGCTTATGATATCTGGCCCTTGCATTTATCTCAATTTATTGACTTACCTCGGTAATTTCAATATTATCTATATAGAGATATAATATTCTTTTTGTAATTCAGTTGTCACATTTCATTTGTATCATTATTGTATGCAAAGTTTGTATTTGATTTCTTAATAAATGCTGAAACATCTGCTTAAAAAAAATACAAATAAAAAAACAATACATGTGTAATAATTCATATAGAACATTATATTTCAGTATACGGACACCAAATTAATAATAGAATTTATTACCACCTCCCCCCCCCCCCCATATATGACATTGAACCTCAAAAAATAGGACTTGTCGGGGCCTTATTTATTTATTTGACAAAAGCAAAACGACCAATCCAATACCTACATGTATATCCACATCCACAAGAAAGCGAAGCAAGCGAGTATTAAAAACAAACACGTTTCTTTGTATCAGTATTTTGCATGATAAATTGGATTTATTGAACATTACTGCGTTTTATGAATATTCCATCTTACTTTGTCTGTCAGTTAAAGGCTAATTTTCACTTTCATAATGAGATCTAGTCAGGAAACAGTGGCGGATCCAGGAATTTGAAATGCGCCCCTGCCTGGATCTTCCACTGGGAAATAGGTTGTGTTGCCTCAATTTATATACATTATATTTTTTCTTCATTAGCTTTGCAAAGCTGCTTTATCACTATGACAGCACTTTATAGGCCAATTCTTGCAGCCTATTTACACTTACAAGTTCAATTGAATTATCATTTTATTTATTAAAAATCTTATTCCTGCATGGGCCTAATTCACATTTCCTACGCAAAAAACATCTGCATGGCCAAAATATAACGAATAATGACTGGGAGCTAAAAATAACACTAAAATCCGCCATACATAGAAATGCAAAATATAATAATAATAATAATGTAATGCGCCAACTCCACATGACTAATGTGCTCAAGGCGCAATGCAGAGGAAAAAACTTGCAAGTACACAAAAATGATACAACAGTGTGAAAGTAAATCTACCGGTACTGAAAAGCCTTTTTGAACAAATGAGTTTTGAGGGCATTTTTAAAGCAATCTACACCCGACATATAACGGATATCCTGTGGCAATTGATTCCACAGGTAAGGTCCAGCATGAGCAAATGACCGATTCCCCCATGATTTCTTAGTTTTCGGGACAACAAGCAATTTAGAATCAATTAATTATTAAAGAAAAATGTACATTGTTGTTAACATTAATACTAAATAAACTTCAGCAATATCCTACTGTACATAACTTTAGGCCTATATACATATGTTATTTTCTCGATTCAGTGGATTTTCAAAATTATATTTTTGTAACCGAGCATCCACCAAGAGAGAAAATTTTATATTTTCAGCTTCTGCATCAAAGTACACGTATATCCATATAGGCCTGTTGAAATGATGAATAGGCTTACCAGTAGAAGTCTATTATTTTACCTTTTGTAAAAACTAGTTTGATGCGCGAGATAATATAGAGATCAAATTTCATATTTTATTTATATAATTTTTTCTCCATTAAATGAGGGGCGTCGCTAAGGTAGGTGTGGGGTGTGATACGCCATCTCCAACGCATCACCCAAATCAAACATCTCCAGTTGAGGTTTCAGTGGCAAATTTTCCATTTACCTCATGATTCAAAGATACCATACTCCCAGATTCACGTCTAGTCTGCACTTTACTTACACAAAAATATTTGTTTGGGACTACTGAATGAAGAGCGCTTAATAAATCCTGAAGTAGATACGATCCGATTCACCATCACGATAATGGAAGTGTGAGTTTTTTCTGTGGACTGTACTTGTTAACGTAGTGATACGGCATTATCGTGGTTGAGGAAACCACCATTCACTCCGCACAGAAGCGCTTCATTGCGTACACGCATTGGTTTCCTGATTCCCGTCCATTACCATCCATAGCCCACTCATACTCATTACTGGGTATGGCTAGAGTGCCCAAGTCTGCGCAGTGCCCATGTCTGCGCACACGCGTAACTGCGCGATTCTAATAAAACAAAACACGCAACGAATACAAACTTTTCATCTTATCATAGCGATATGTATTCATGCAAAAAACGAGCCAAAATAATGAAAAAACGGTCTGATTTCAGACATTTTATTCACAAGCCTCAAAATGTTGTCTTTCGTGTCAAAACTCCCAAACTGCGTGTAAAATGAATGAGTGCGCAGACATGGGCACCATTTTTTTTTCAATGTTGAAATGACACGGCCACCGTTTCTTGTGGAAATGGCATTGTTCTTGCTCTAATTTTGATGAGATTTTTTTCAAACTTACTCTTTAGAATATCAGGAATAAAATAAAATAAAGCTTTAGAGGAATATTAAAGAAATTCTTGTTCATTTTCAGGTCAAAACCTTAGGTGCGCAGACATAGGGCTCCCCATCATACACGCCATTGCCAACTGTGTAGGAATGCAGGCAGAATGCAGGCGGTAGCATACTAATAATGCATCACTGTGCATTTTTGGCCATATTTAAGTTAATACCTGCGGTTGAAATCTACTTAAATATAAATAATTATGGTGAATAATAGATGATTAAAACTTACCAGTTTGTTTTGTGACCTTTGAAGAGGGTTTCCTGAAATTTTGGGTACTTTTTGTCGATAACTCCTATCGAGTCCCGTCAGAGCATCCATTTTCTATCTTTCACGATTATGATGAAGGGAGCCCTCAGCGCTCGTAGTGGTACCGGCGCGATCGGTTCGTCGATCTCCTACGAAGACCTGGAAGGGCCAAACTGACGACGTAAAAAAATAAAAAATATTACGTACGTACGTAATAATACTATTACGTACGTACGTACGTAATATTTTTTATTTTTTTACGTCGTCAGTTTGGCCCTTCCAGGTCTTCGTAGAATAGCTTGTGTGCGTAACATTCTGCGTACGTATCTATGGTGCGTAACCATGTAGAGCGGCCTCACTAGTGCGCAACATATTGAGAGCAGTCGTCATACGCATCGATGTCTGTGTAACAACTACGAAAAACAAGGCTGTAAATGTAAGTTTTTATAACTTTCTACATTTTGTGTCTTAACGAACTTATAACTTCATATGTATAGACTGATATCTAAGTATCAGTTTGCCCACAAAAACCTCCATTTCAAACAAAATTACATCTGTATCCCCAATACCCAGTATACACACATGTATTGATCCTAATGGTCAATATGACCATTGCTTGCTGATGTGCCATAGCCTAGGCATAGACTCTGCCGCACTTTATTTTTGCGTGCTATTAACGAACGAGTGGTTTCCTCAACCACGATCATGACGATATAGCCAGTGATCATGGTGATCAGGTGATACTGTCTATAGTGGCATTATAGTTGTATTTTATTTCTTAATTTAGTAACATAATTAGGATGTATGAGTATGACTATGATTGAATGATTTTAACTAACTTAAGAGTTATGCCTTGAAAATTTGATTTCCCTCCACACTCTGGACAGGCATGACAGGTGTTAACTTCGATCTCGGCAGTCATGGCAGATTCCTCTTCCATGTTCTTCGTCTTCTTCTTCCTCTTCCTCTTACCATCTTCCTTTGCTTTCTTCTTCGTCCCCTGCTCTTCCTTTCTTTTCCGTTTTCTTTCTTCCTCTTGATCCTTTGCTTCCTGTTTCTCCTTCAGATACTTCAGGTAGGCATCACTGCTGATGCATTTGGGCAAGTCTTCCCCCTTTCGTCTCCCTGTCTTCACCCTGGTAATCTGTGGGTAGCGAAGATGTTTCTCCAGAGGAAGGGAGACAGACTGACCTCCAGAAGACGAGCCTGGTGAGGATGACGGAGCAGCATCACCGGAAGGACCGGGGGCATGGCTATTGATATCAGAGGCCTCCTCCTCTACTTCTCTATAAACAGAAGCAGGTGCCAGCTTTTCCTTTGCATACATCCTCGTAAAGGGGAAGATCCCGGTGGCTCTGAAACCTGACTGGACCAGCTCCTTCTTCCTGGTAACTTCTTCCCATGGCCCTCTGAAGACACTTGCGAACGTGTACTTCGTCACAAACAGTCCTGGGTTGTCTTGGCGGTACTGATGCTCAGCCCTAGCCCATGCCGACTTCAAAGGCTTGAAAAAAGCCACATCACAAGGTTGAATGACATGGCTGGCATGGGGTGGGAGGGGGTACAGCTCGACATCGGCCTCGTTACATAGCTTGCCAACTTCGTAGGTTATGTGGCTGTTGTGTCTGTCGACCAGCAGTAGTACCGGTTTGGGGATGTTGTGTTCCTCAATCCATGGTATGAAACTGTTGGCGACATATTCATAAAAAACCTCACTGTTCATCCACCCATTCTCGCTCCTACCGAGGAAGGCTTTGGGGCCATCTTTCAGTGGGTTTTCTTTGAATCTTTGGCCGGCCAGCACGATGGTTGGTGGAAGCACATCACCGGATGCCGCTATCGTTGCTAGAACAGTGACATGGGATTTACTGCTGGATCCAACGGAGCTCACCGTGCGACTACCCTTTGTGGAAATCACACGGGACATCTTCCCGCAGAGAGGAAATCCAGTCTCATCACAGTTGAAGATACGGCGGGGAGAGGTGAGGATTGATGAACACCCCTTGCTCTCCAGATAGGCATGCACATCCTCATAAAACTTGTCAAATTTTTCTGTCGTCACTACCGCCCGTTCCCCACCGAGAAGTTCTGGTTTCCTCTCCGAGAGCTCAGGATGTCTCCTGAAGAACCCCTTCAGCCACTTCTGCCCTGGCATTCCATCCTTGAATGGCGTCTGCCGATGGTCTTCCGCCACTATCTTCTGGACAGTCTATAATATTGAATTGAGCAATAAAGAAATGAAGTGGGATAGTAAATGTTTCTCTGGACATGTTCGTGGGGCCAAAGTGGGTGACTCATTATCTTAATTATTACTATAATCCTTATCATTGCCATTATTACCATCATTGTCATAATCATTATCAGTATCATCATAATCATCAGTATCATTATCAGTATCATTATCTTTATTATGATCAGTAGTAGCCTAGTAATACTTTAATGGTTATTGTGTTATTAAAATTATGAGGAACACATTATATAGATACATATATATAACAATCGCTTACATGACTTTGTTAGCATAAAAAAGTGATGGTTTCTTGTAAATATTACTATCGGAGTATGATCAGAACAAATGAACGCCTTGTTGGAAGTATTACTATTGGAGTATGATTAGAATATATAAACGCCTTCTTGTAATATATTACTTTCGGAGTACGATTAGAACAAATATATAAACGCCTTCTTGTAAACATTACTATCGGAGTATGATTAGAACAAATGCATAATTACCAGTAAGCTTGACTGAGATTTGAAATGAAGTGTAGAGAGCTAGAGAGCAAAACAAAAGGGGGGGGAGCGAGTATTCAAAGTGCAGAATAATATAAAATGATTAAGCCCTAATGAAGCTTGTTTTCGATTACCTGTTGCAACTGGAGCCTGTTCACTCCAAACCCCATTCTCGCCATCTGTTGTGCCCAGTTCGACAATTTCGCCTCCTCTTCCAAGGACAGGTAAGGACTGGGACCTTGTGTCGATTTCATTGGCGTCTTCCCATTGACCTGAGTGGATACAGGTATAAGGAGAAATTGTTTTTAGCAGGCCTTGAATGAGATAATACAAGAAAAGGATGAATTATAATATTAATAGCGACCTTACAGAAGTGTTTTTTTTTTTTACTTCAACTTTGGTATATACTCACTTTATCAATAAGTGTCGACTTCGGAATGCCGTAGAGCTCTGCCGCCTTTCTAACCGACATTTTGTCAAGTCTGACCCTATCGAATGCCTCATCCACCTGCTGCTGGCTATATTTCCGGTAGTTGTTCCTCGGCATTCTCTCGACCCTCATGAAATACAAGAGAATGATAAAACTGATAAAACTTTGTACCCCAAAGGGAGTCTAATAAAAAGAGAACAAAATTTATTTTGACCCTACCAACATTACGCACTGTCTTTAAGGTAGATGTTTGTTCTTTATATTTAGCATCAAAGGAAAATTATAATTCATAATTTAGCCATTATATATAGGGGAAAATCAACTAATAGTTACAAATTTAGAAGATTAATCATTCGTACTGAGCGTTAAGTCACTATTTGCTTTGACGTCTGTCAAAGCCATATTCTTGTTCCTGTTTTGCATTCTTATTCCTCAGACCCCATTCGTTTTGCACGGGGTGTTTGTGCTCTCTGTCTAGGTGCTTTCCCCTTGTCCATTTCATTTCAAATTTCGTATGCATGTTCTTTGGCATCCCTTCTAGGTCACTGAGGTCTTCGTTTTCCGAACTCACTCACGCATGACCGTCCAGACGCCATTTTGTCCGTTTTTGGGTCATTTTCATGCGTTTTGTTCTCCTGGCCTATCTCAGCTATCCTACATCCTACAGACTTCTAACAAAATCCTGTAGATAGTCCAAGAGTTGCTCTTTACATTCTAATAAAAAAATTAATACACTCCCAAATATTAACAATTCCTATAACTTTGTCATATCAACGGATTTTTGTCCCAAACTTTTACCATGTCTTGGTCTTGTTGTTGCACACATGTCTGCCAAATTTCATGCATTTCTGATTACGCATTATATAAACAGCGCCCTCTAAAGTTTTCAAAAAGGCTCTCTTCATGTGGTCGTATCTCCGTCATGCCTGGGTAAACCCGTACCCTTTTGGGGATTTAGATACTTCAAGATATACCCTTTTCAGCCAAATAAAAAAATATATACCTCATCACTGACCGACTTTGAAAATATTGCACTTGAAAATCACAATATTTGCATAAATGCCGAAATAAAGACAACTTGCTCTAATTTTGTGAACGTTTAACGTAAGTCTTTGAAATTTGGTGGGTATGTGTATTTATGTATTTGACAACTGTTAACCAAATTTGGTTGAAATCGATGACGTCATCGCGAAGATATTACGTAAAAACCTTAATTTACTATGCATTACATAATATTGCATAATATGCTTATTTTAAATGGCGCGCTAGTCGCAGTTGGCTCACAATGACCGCATTGAAATTCCCTCGTCATGGATGCAAAAAAAGATATATGGTCTCACAGAATATTTTGAGTAAATCGCGATTGAAGTCAGGTCATTATACGGATCCTGCACATGTATTACACGTATTGTCTATGGGGCAAATCGGTTTCCCGCATTTGGCCCCCTGAACGATTTTTATTTTTCTTGAAATTTGGCAGGTACATGCTTCATGGCAAAATGAAGAGACTCTCAAAGCCAGATTTTTAATATCTATCAAGCGCTTCGTTTTAATCGCAATTTTATATCCTGCACAGATGCCACTACCTACGGAACTATGGCATGCTATCCGGGCCAGATTTCCATTGAGGCCAATTTGTTTTGCATGTAGTGCTTGTGATCACTGTCTAGGTCCTTTCCCCTTGTCCATTTCGATTCAAATTTCGTATGCATGTTCCTTGGCATGCCATATAACGCACTGAACTCTTCATTTTCCGAAATCACTCATGCATGACCGTCCAGGCGCCATTTTGTCTGTGTTTCGTGCCTTTCGTTCGTCTAGCCTATCTCCACTATTCTAGATGCTACAGACTTCCAACAAATTGCTATAGGTAGCTTAAGAGATGCTCTTTATTTTACCGTTCAAGGAAATACAAAATACAGACGTCAAAGCATGCACATCGTTCTGATACGATTGCAGTTCTAGTTCATTCTTCATCCCATTTCCTTCAGCGACACCTAAACCCTCGGCCAAATATTTTTTACAGAGGCCAAATGATCTTTGAGTTTTACATAATCTAGAGCTATACTTAAATGTATAAGATTTTTATCATTTAAAATCCACAAATCGAAGATCTAGGGTTACTTAGAAATAATAAACGAAATGTTTCTAAAAAGAATAATGCAGACTAATTGTTTCCCTTGTCGGCAAAGAGCAAAGCGTGTCGGCGAAGAGCGAAACGTCTTTGTCGCAAGTTTCACACAATCGCACTGGCAAGGCACTCAATGTAGCCTGACCGAATACTGGACGAGCGCCATCTCATGGCAGGGGTGATATCGTTAATTGCTGGTACGGGTCGCGTCTTTTTTTTTTGTAACCAAGCCTAGGCAGATTTCGCATTTTTTCATGAATATTCATGACGCAGGGTCGGGAAACAGTTGCGATTGGTCTTCATGAAAGCACTGTCGGTGGGGGGGAAAAAAGTCCCTGGCCTGCACGTACGTACGCATATTACGTGCAGCGCTATATTTCGATCGTGCGTGTTCAACGTGTAGGCGCCTAGCCTACGTTCATGTATGTATTGTTTAATTCTCAACATATTCACCCCCCCCCCCCCCCCCCCCCATGCAATGTGAAACGTAAAAAATTGGATTGAGCAGTCAATTTCAAAATCAAGTTTTGCATTAATTTATTGCATGTGCGTAGATCTAATTTAGTAATTAGCTCTTTTGAGGACACCCTCCTTTTCCGACCAAAATTGACACTGCCACTGGCATTGCTCTGAAAATAGGTCTAGGCCTAGGCTATGCGTATATTGACAATTGCCCATCGTAATGTTCTCCACAAATGAACTTTACAATATGCAGAATCAAGACACAGACTCTAGGCTAGGTCTAACAACGTTAGAGTCTTACTGTTCACGTTAGAAATTAAATTTCCTTGCATGCACACTGTAATTAGCACTTGCACCCTGCTCCTGTAACGCACATTGCCCTGAGTTAGAAGAACTGCAAGAGTCTTCAGGACTGAAAGAAGCAGACTACTACTAACGTTCCAATAGTATAACGTTAGTACCAAGAAAACAAATTATTTTGGTGACATTTTAGCTGATGAAAACAAAGTGCGTAACTAGTTATTGTAGGTAGATCTAAAATCATCTAGATGTACATCTACCCCCATCATCAATCATTTACTAGTACTGATTAGATCTAGGTCTAACTCATCATGCTCATTGACCTTAAAATAACATTCACTTAATCTAAACTTAACTGAAATTGAAAATTGTAACAAAATTGGTCTAGTTAGAGTAGATCTAGAGTAGTTAGAGTCTTGGCTAGACATATCTGCAAATTTGATGATATCACACCATCACATTCCGATTCCATTTTGAAGTTGGGTCTACCACCCGTCTATTATTAGGCCAGCATTTTGAGGGATACGTGGAGGCAATTCTAACTCTTATATTAAGATCTAACTTAGATCGATAATAGATTCAGTGCAAAAACGTAGGCTAGGCGCCTACACGTTGAACACATACGATCATAATATGTGTACGTACGTGCGTGCAGGCCAGGGACTTTTTCCCCCACCGTGCGCACCGGCGACCGTGCTTTCGTCAAGACCAATCGGAACCATTCCCCGACCCTGCGTCATGAATATTCATGAAAAAATGGGAAATCTGCCTAGGCTTGGTTACAAAAAAAAAAGACGCGTACGGGTCATCACGTATATAGCCTACCGCCATTTGCAAATTCGCTGCGATAAAGGGAACATCTGAGAGCTCCTCTAGCTCTTAATTCCCCCACACAACACATAATTATTTCACCATAGGCGTCTACTTAAGGCTATGTGTGTTAACTCACTTGCTGATGGAATCCGGACTGACCAGTTTCTTTTCCAGGGCGTCCGACCTGGATTTACTTTCAACAGTAGTCGGTATAGGTAACTTGTTCAGCCTTCAACTAGGCTAGCCTAACTCAAAGGCTTCAGTACAGTGCAAGTTTCGACTCATTAATCGAGGTTCATGAATTATTCAAGAGTGGTATATTCCTAGATATGGGATCGGACGAAGGGTCATCTGCTGTGACCTACGGTAGTTGAACATTTGGCATACTCATTTTTCATTTTTTCCAACTTTGAGGGCGCCCTTCACAAAAACGGCTAGCCCAATTCCACTAGCGCCAGTAGCGGATCCAGAGGGGGGGGGGGGGGGGGGGGGGGGCAGCGCCCCCGCGGCAAAAAAAAAGGGGGGAAAAGGAAGGAAAGAAGGAGAAAAGGGGGAAAGAAAACGAAAAAATATATAAATTATAAGGAGGAAAAGAAAAGAGAAAGAGGGGGGGGGGGGGTCCTGGCTTGTGGAAAATTAAGTCGGAATGCAACCTATTTCTCCCAAAAATCTCGGCACGTATTGTATGTTCCAATGAATAAACAAAGTCACCCGATGTTCGGGCAGCAGAGCGAACTGCCTGAATATCAGATGTAAATACCTTATCTCGTATATTTTGGTAAGAATATTTCCTCTACAGGCTGTAAAATTAAAGTGCCAAAAATTTGCTCGCTTCCTTCGCTCGCTCGCCAGATGTAGAATCCACAAATTGATTGGGCAAGTGACGTCAGTGCTCGCGGAAATACGAATATTAATTTGTACAAGAGGAACCTACGGGGGGGTTAGGGGGTTTAACCCCCTCCCCCCTTGGGCTGCCAAGTATGTCCAGACCCACATGTTATCATGGACTGCTTTTTATGGTCTCCATTGCGTTAGTAAATGCCAGGAAAACATCACTTACGGGGGTTCGAAATAGCAAAAAATCTGCTCGCCGCTATGCGGCATGCGGACATCGCCGCTCCGCGGCTTTTTATGGTCTCCATTGCGTTAGTAGATGCCAGGTAAACATCGCTTACGGGGGTTCAAAATAGCAAAAACTCGGCTCGCCGCTCCGCAGCTTTTTATGGTCTCCATTGCGTTAGTAGATGCCAGGAAAACATCACTTACGGGGTTTCAAAATAGAAAAAAAATCGGGCTGTAAAATCCCTGAAAATATCAGAAAAATGTCCCATTTACATATTGGTGCCAAAGTGAAAAATATACCTTCTAAATGCGTTCGGACAGATTAGTCAAAAGCACCCCTTTTTGTTGAAAATCAGTTTTTGGACCCCTTAACGCGTAACGCGCTTTACGCGTTCCACCTGAAAAAAATACCCCTTTTTACGCGTTTTCTTGGACGCGCATGTGTACACCCATATATCTGAGTGGCCCCCCCCCCTCCGGGTCGAAATTGAACCCGCGCGCAGATACAGGTACGGTACTCATATGTAATGAGTTGATGTAATTGGTGATTGAACTTTGCAATTTTCAAATTTCCGGACCCCCCCTATTGGGAAATCCTGGATCCGCCCCTGCAATTCCGCTGATTTTTTGTAGGATTATTGCACAAGTCGAAGACAAAGTCTTTATTTTTTAACTGTACAAAATTCTAGTTCCTGATCTCGTACTAGTCATACAGTAATTAGTATAACTATAATTTTCATAATTTTCATAAAACTCATTCTTGGAATGCGCATTGGTTGCTATGTGAGGCTGTATCTAAGCAACACTTGACCTTGGGGCAAAATATTTGGGGGTTTTCCGTCAGACACCGAGGAACATTAACATTGAGTTAAAAAAAAATTTAAATGAAGGGGGTCGGCATGGTCGGATGACAAATTGTCAAAAAACTGGTTGATTTGACGTGGATTGACCCACATATGCAAATGAATATGAACTCAAACTGTAATGCTTCAATACAGGATACAGTTGCCCAAAATAGGAAATAATTATGAATCGATTATAGAGCTCTCTGATCGATCACAGAATGATCTATGCAAATAGACTTTGAAAATAAAACCTGACATATGTATATACATGCTCGGTTATTATTAGACTTATGTCACACAGGTCATAAAGGCTCATAACAAATCCTATAAACTTGGCAGTCTATCTAAATTAAATCAACTCCAGATAATATTAGAACATTACATTTACAGTATCCCACCTATGCCTTTCTACATCAATACAAATCCCTTTTACTAGTTAGGAAATCTTCATATTTGTCTGAAATTTCCCTTTAGTTGGATTCTTCATACATAACACCAACATAATTGCAAGTAAGGCCAAGTAAAAAAAATATACATGTTTAGCGTCCCCGGCCGCTTCCTTTTTGGAGGCCGCCTGTTTTTTTTTTTTTTTTTTTTTTGTTTAAGTGTAAATTTCATGATTTCTTTTGGAAAAGTTGTTCTCTATCCATTGCATCTAGCCTATGTAATATCTGGCATCATTTTCCTAAGTCCAAGTGGTGATTTAAAAAAAAAATGGCCATTTTTGAAAAATAGCCCAGCTGGTTGGTCGGCCATTTTGAAAAAAAAAAAAAAAAGAAGGCCTCCTTCCTTTTTTCCAAAAAGGCAGGACGCTAAACATGTATATATTTTTTTACTTGGCCTAAACATTAAGTTACATGAAATACTGACCTCTGTGTCCTATTGTGAACTGAAAATCCTTCACATTAACATTTTTAACAAATCAAAACAGTCGGCAAGAAGCCGAACCTAGCTTGATCCGTCGAATCAAAAAATCATCTGCCAGCAGAGGGCGACAAATCTTTGGTAAAGTCAACGTCATCAACAACAACCAAGAAGAAGGATATTTCTGTTCTGATTATGATCCTAAGTAGATCTAATAAGTGCAAAACAAATGGAGAGCTGCTTGTGCTTCATTGAATATAGCATTGTATATATAGGGAAATCATAAAATTACCATGTTTAAGAGTTATAAATGTCTTATCTTATCCACTGTGAGATTGCATGTATGTGTGAGGTAACTGAGGTTAAAGGGAGTGGAAAGTCGTAATCCATGGGCCTGACCAGTTGGCCTGACTCGGGGAAATTCGGATACAATCGGGTTCAATCGTGCGCTACCGAAGGAATGTTATTGCCGAATTCCTCGCGTGATTGTTAACTCGAATCCCTACATACGTAACCGACCAATGAGATTCAAATACTGAATAAAGAACGCGCGATCTTGTTTCCTCAAATTTGGGTCAATGCGCGATAGCTGCGCGCGATAATTGAAGTCGCTTTGAACTTTGATCCAGAGAAAGGAGCATCCAACTGTAAAACCGCCCATAGATTGCGACTTGTCGCTCCCTTTAATGTCTGGACTGCCGAGACTGCATCAATAAGCAATTGTGCATTCTCAAACTAATGTGAAAGTTTCAGAGGAGCAAGACTGAGTGCTGGGCAAATTCCATTTGATCAAGGTGATAGAGATCATCTACTAGTACTTGAAGGAATTTTATGCAGATATGATATTTAATCATCCTACAATGTAAAAAGGCAACAATTTTCCCTAAATTTTGCCAATTATTTTGGCATAGAATTTCTTCAATTTGAAAGGTCAACCTCCGCCAAAATTTACATGCAGCGAAACGTACGGATGATTCTGTGAGTGGATTTTCAATTGATCTCCACCTTACGTGGATATCGGATTGTACGTACGGCTCTATGCGAGCAGTTGCGGCGGCCGTGCGACCATAATTAAGAGCCCTCACTCAAACACAGTACGCGGGACTGCGTGGGACTTCTTCTGCTGTGTACGATTACTATGAACTCCTATTCGAAAGATGTGTGATTTGAGTTTTACTTTAAAAAAGATATTATACTACAGTAATTGTCACATTAAATCGCCTCTAGAATATTTGTTCTATGGTGTATTGTCTGTTGGTTAGAGAATGGTGATTAATCAACCACACACTCTTAATAAAGTTGTTTAAAATTACATGTAACATTTTTGTTTTGGTTGTTGTTCTTCTCTTGTTGATAGGGTCAGTGAAAGTGCTGCTATGCTGAGCAACTACGAGGTATGTTGTCCCCAGGGTTGTCTGTCTCCAGGACCCTGTTTCATAAAACTTGTTTTCAATAACAAGTACAAGTTACAATAAGAGTTATAAGCTACTGAAATACTTGCATCTGATTGGCTGAGAGCAAATTTTCATAGATTTGTGGAAGTTGTTACTGATTATAAGTTTTATGAAACTTTATGCCCAGCGACAAACTATATCTTGTTTTAGTTACTATTGTGCTTGTGCAGATTGCATCTTTTAGTTGTTGCCAGCTTTAGGTTAAACAATTTTTAAGCTTGCCCCACCTAGCAATCAATAACTAATATATACAATCTGTATTGTAACTTGAATTTGAATACATTATGAAAATGGACTATTTTTACATTTATGTGGGGAATGTGGAGATGTCCTGAAGTCCAACTCTTAATATTGTATAAAGCCCGGCGCACACTGCACGATCTGACTACGATGCGATTTTGGGAAAAGTTGTTTAACATTTGATTTGAACCTTCAGACATGTAAAATCTTTGTGATCAAAGTTCCTAGCAGTAGTATATATGAATACTAAAATCGAAATTCTGGGCTACTGCGAGCCCCCGTGTAGGAATGAAAGCGAATTCACTTCCAAATCGTAGTGACGTCATACCAATCTTGCGATAGACTAAGATTTTGAGCCGATTTGGCCTTTACTCTAACCAGAAGAATTGCAGTTAACCAAAATTTCGATATTAGTATTCGTATCATTATTCCGAACTCCAAATGAGATAATTTCACTTTTTTAAACTTTCACATTTAATGCAAACTGCAATTTCTTTGAAAATCGGGTCGCAGTCGGATCGTATAGTGTGCGCCGGGCTTAAAGCTTCTGTGAAGAATATACCTTTTGAAGTAGTCATGGGGGGGGGGGGGGGGGAGAGGCAATCAAAAGTCTGAAACTCATAAAACAGGGCTGTCATACTATATTCCTTTCTGTGTAATATTACCAATATTGATTTACCAATGAAAAAATACATGTACATTATTTTGTTCATTTATTACTTCGTGGTACAGTCAAACCTGTTGTAGTGGCTATAGTGGCCACTTTTTTCTGTTTCCCTTGGGTGGCATAGACAGATTTGACTGTACTTAGATTTGAAAGTTGGAAATAATTATCTTTAATTTGAATTGAAAAATACTTCATTGAACTTTCAAAAGTCCGGCATATTGTATTGGAAAATTTCTTGTCCTTAAACTTTTCGGTCATGAAAGCTGAAAATTCATATTAGATAGAAAAAGTTGGCAAATTTTCTTGTAACCTGATTTTCACCAGGGGCACTGGGATATTGTCTGATTTCTGACCTTTGACCTCTAGACAACAATAACAATGTACTTCTTTTCTTTGTTTTTCAGGTTCATGCCCTTCTCAAAGATTTGCAAGAAGGGAGCTCGCAGAGAGGGAAAAAGAGCATCAGCAAAAAACAGCAGAACCTTGCCACCATATCCTATGAGGTACATGTAGATAATACACTTTTGATATCATTTTTTGAAGCTCTAGAAATCAGCTGTACAAAATATGAGTGTACGTTTTGTGCGGTACTCCTGTGCTTGTATTAACAGGAATATGTCATGTGGGAAAAATCCTTCATAATGAAGTCTTCCCTTCTTGTGCTATTAATTTTGTGCATGATTTGACTTTGTCTATTCAGTTTGAATGTATATTCCCAAAAGAATGGAGAATTATTACTAGTAAGAAAAAATATTTCAAACCAATTTAATAGGAATTTGTGAATTAAATACAGAAAGTATGCAACATTTTATTTACAAAAATATTTGAATGACAACTACATGTACCACTTTGATGATTTGATGATTCGTGTTACACAGCCATCTGTACAAGCAAGGCTGATGACCCCGAGTTGATTCACTTCAGCTGATGCGAGTGGATAGAGATTTTTCTTTTCTATTCTCTTTTCCGTAACTATTGAGGAGTAAATCCATGATTACTGAAGTAGAATGAAGCAGTGTCACACAGTTTGTTGTAACAAATGGAATGTAACCAATTGTTTGTAGTCAAAGCGTTGTGTTGCTTGGAGCCAGAAGGGCATATCTCATACCTCATCCTAACCCTTTCGAAACGATTGACCACATTTTGTGGTTTGGCTCAACAACTTTTGATTCAGAGCTCTAAAAAATATACCAGACACACTATGCACATTTTTATTGCATGACCATATTGTGTCTGATGCCAGGAATTTTAAAAACTAGAAAAAGCTTTAAGATCCTTAATTTAAACGCTCCGAGCCTTATGGGAAGGGCGTACTAAATGCTTATTGTATTGTATTGTATTGTATAATTTGATAAGACATGGAGAGGTTCAAAATCAGTGCTTTTTCTCGAAATTGGCAATTTTTTTCAAAAAAATTTTTCAACAAAACTCCTAACCATGTATATTGTTTTCAAAGACATTTCACCTTATTACAACCATGTAGCACTAAATGAAAAATATTGTTGTTGCCAATTTGAAGAACAAAATGTCATCAATTTAGCCCTTCAATAATTACTGTCCTGAAAGGGTTAAAACAGAGTGCATGAACTTTGTGCTCTCACTAGCACTAGATGATTACCGGTATGTCTTTATCTTTGCAGACCATCAAATACCTTGAGAAGACACCATGTGGGCTTCAAACTCCAGAAGTAGTAGAGAAGTTCCTTCATGCGCTTACTCCCTTCAATCTCACCAAGTAAGAAGGGAAGTACAGTGGAACCTCACTGTAATGAGAATCATGTGACCATGGATATTACCTTGTTATATCAAGAATCTCTTTATATTAGGATTAAAAAACGAAAGCACATATAAAGACCTGGGAGCAGCAAAATTACCTTGTTATATCAGGAATCTTTTTATATTGGAGCTCTTTATAATGAGTTTCCACTGTATTAATGATAATTCCTTAACTCTTTCAGTGCCGACGTGACAGATAGACTTGTCATTTTCATTTACCAATTGCTCGACTACAGGAAAGGTATATGGTGGTCAATGTATATCAAAATGTTTAGCATAAATCAAGCATTCTAAATATATGATTATAATTATATGCTACCATAGACATTTTCAGAGAAAATTGCAGATTTTTAGAAAGATATTACCTTATTTCAACATTAAGCAATAGTAAACAAATGAGAAACCAAAAAATAATGGACAAAAAAGAAACTCAAATGTAATTTTCAATAATTCTTATGCATAAAGTTGGGTAAAGTAATAATGTTTGGTATCATAAGAAATGTTAATAAATTTCCTACAAGTTATGTACACAATATTATATGAAATAATAGATAATGAAATGCAGACATTTGAAAAGTAAGCATTGATCACATGTTGGTAAAATTTTGAAGAGAGCTAAACCCCTTGGCACAGTAAGAGTTAAATCTTAACCCAGTGAATATGAATTTATTTTGGTATAAAACACATTTGACATTGACCCAAGTCCGATGAGATTTGAGGTATGACGTAACATTTTGAGGCTATGGCAAATGAATCCATTCAAAGTTACTAGGACACGAAGATAAAATAAACTGCAGATATCAATATATTTTAAAACAAAATTTTATAGTTTGGGGATTTTGTAAAGTGCATTTACCAAAAGCACTCTTTATTTGAATAGCAATAAGTATTTTACCTACAGTTTTTCAAGCAGTTTAGGATAAATGCATGTGCAATTTCAAATACTTTCATATGTTTAACTCAAAAATGTTCAATAGTACCATTAATAGGTGAATGTGTTTGGTCTTGATAGTTAATCTCCCTCAGTGAATAAAACTTTGCAATTGTGTAATTTTACATGTGACCTTCGTAAGAACATCATCCTGATTTGTATAGTTTGTGCTGCAGGAGTCCCCCCCCGGTAATGAGTACGATATGAAGCATAAGATCATAAAAGTGATAACTTATATAATTTCTTTATTCCTTCATTCTTGCAGGTCTGAAAAATTGCAACTTCTCAATCACAGACCAACTACTACAGTTGAAATAATGGCAGTGAGTATCACTTAGCTATTATGTTACATGCGATGATGGAAATGAACTTCAATTTTTGCAGTCATATCTTACTCGCATCCATCTTATTGAATTTTGGAGGCCTTCACACATAGGAAGTTTGCACTATATATCCACTCTGTGGGGAACATTCCTTGTAATATGTCTACAACAGATGAGGACGACTATTCCCTAGAGTAATACCCCCCCCCCCCCCCTGAAAAATATACTGGATAACTACCCCCACAAACATTTTCTGCCTAGACAACAGATTTCTGAAATATATATCCTGTTACCCTAACAACTACCCAGGGGGTACAGTATTTGTCGGGGGGGGGGGGGGGGGTTGTCTTGTCGAGAAGTTGTTTAGAGTTTAGTTGTCCTATAGTTATAATCCCAGGTGAAACGCTCCCCTGCTCAAAGTGCTTACATTACTATTATTACTCCGGTCACCAAATTCAAATAATATTCCGCACACTACAGTGCACAAACTCCACTCCCGGGGGAGCATTCCAGCTTTTTTTGTAGGTCAATTGCAATACATATAGGGTATATTATGAGGCACAAAAATATTTTTATACCAAAAGAATCATAGAGAGGCTTATCGAACAAATTGCAGTTTGCATTAAATGTGAAAGTTTAAAAAATTAAAAATGTGAAATTATCTCATTTGAAGTTCAGAATAATGATACGAATACTAATATCGAAATTTTGGTTAACCGCAATTTATTTGGTTAGAGTAAAGGCCAAATCGGCTTAAAATCTTAGTCGATCGCAAGATTGGTATGACGTCACTACGATTTGGAATTGAATTCGCTTTTATTCCTACACGGGGGCTCACAGTAGCCCGGAATTTTGATTTTAGTATTCATACTACTATTCGGAACTTTGATCACGAAGATTTTACATGTTTGAAGGTTCATATCAAATGTTATAACAACTTTTCCCAAAATCGCGTCGTGCGCCGGGCTTTAGAAAAAAGGGAGTTGGATGTTAGATGTTATGGTGGGAGAGATAAGAAAGTGAAACGAGACTCTGAATTTTCTCTTCTTCTTCAGATGATAGAGGAATGTGAAGAGCGATTGAGTGAGGATCAGATGGAATCTCTCATCCAAGTCATCATGTCAATCTTACCAGGAGAGCAGGGAGAAGAAGGTGCAGAAGAAGAGGAAGAAATGCAGGAGGGAGAGGAAGGATAAATCAAAGTTCTCATATCTGTCTTACGATTAGAACTGGAAGAATAAGGTGCAGTAAGACAATCAGGGAATGAACAAAGAAGAGAAAGGATAGCCAGAAGCTTTTTTTTTCTGCAAAAAGTATTCATCTTACACTGAAAGCAAGAGGGATAATCTGAAATGGAAGAATTTAGGAGTGAAAAAGGAAGAAAAGGAAGGAAAGATGGAAGTTCCAAGTCGGGTCATTATGAACAGTTAGTGCTGGAAAAATAAGTTGGAGGAGAATTAAGGAATAGAGAGGAAGGATTAGATGAAAGCTCAACATCTTATTGGGAGAGAAGGGGAAAGAAGTTGAAATGAAGAATGAAGGCGTGGATTAGCCTGACCCAATATCCCAAGCACATTTGTTAAAAAGCCTGCTGTTTGCGTCTTCACTGCAAATTAGCTCAAGCTAGTTGTGATCGTGTTAATTTCCAGGATCAGAATTAGCCCACTGTTATGAAAACGTAGCCCAATGCAGATGGGCATTTTGGGATAATTTGCTAAAGTAAGACCTTTTGGGATAATTTGCTAAAGTAAGACCAGAGATGGTATTCTGAAAAATATTTTATTTTTTGAATCGTCATAACATATTTTCATTGCACTTTTTAATAAGTGTTTGTGAAAATGTCTTTATGAATTATCGGTGGACGGAATCACCTATATGCAGTCTTGACCAATGACTTGTCGTAATTCAGATTTGCTATATGACATTTAAAATATTTCTCCCCAGATAAAGAATACCACCAAAGAACATGAAGCTTAAAATATGGGGGGAAATGCTGAAATGACAAGGAAATACAATTAAATTTGCTTATGAGAGAGCATTATGGGCATGCATATTGGCAAACAATACTACAGTATATGCTCTTGCACACGAATATAAAGGGGGACCTATTATAGAAAATTGTTTGCTCGGGTTAAGCTACATGAATTATTGTTCATTACCAGTTTAAGAAGGGTACTTTGTATTGTATTTTGATGTAATCAAAATAAGAATGGATTTCAAATTTACAGTGTTATGAAGAGATTAATTTTTTAGAAAAAAATTTAATAAATTTAAGGTTTAACAATTCATTCCGTACAAAGCTGTCTCTTCAGTTGCCGCGTTTGTGATAATGTAGTTCATCAAGCAACTTCTGAAGCAATTTGAATAAATGTTTGAAATTTTTTAAAAAGATTGTTGGTACAGTTCATTTTGTGGAACCATCTGCAGTGCTTTGTCAGTTCATGATCACAAAGGGATCCTAAAATAAACGAATGATAAAACGGGTTAGTATAAATACACTGTACCTTATAACGCTAAGACCTGTTAGTTCTAACATTAGATTCCTGCTTATAAATGTAAAATTTATTCATAAATCATAAAAATGACAAATTGCATAAGCTTAAAAAAATGTTTCTCCAGGTACCTTTAAGCAGGATCTGAATTTCTTTTTTATTCCAGTACTTCGGTATTAGCCATTTCAGTAAAAGGGTGAGGAAGAGAAATAGGGATGATTTACAGAAGTGATGAGTGATGATATAAAAGCAAAATGATGAAAGGTGTAGATGTGAGAGTAATGGCGAAATGTTGAGTACTGGAAAAGTATGTCAATACCACATCCCAATATTCTCCCTACAAGTGGTGATTGCTTGTGTTTTTAGCTCACCTGAGCCTATGGCTCGAGTGAGCTATTGCGATGGAAATTTGTCGTCGTCCGTCGTGCGTCGTGCGTCGTGCGTTAACTTTTTACATTTTCGGTATTTTGGTATTTTGTATGGAGATACCTCTATAGATGAAGAATGAATGTTGTTCATGAAATTTCTCTGAGTGGCCCTATAGGGGCCCTGTGGGGGTAACATACTGGAGGGGGGGGGGGGGGGGGCGCTGCCAGGCAAAATGTACATTTTGATCTTCTTCTCCAAAACACATGATCGGAATTCAACCAAACTTGGTAGGAATCATCCTCAGGGGTAGGGGACCCAAAGTTGCTAAAATGGTACATGTGGCCCCAGGGGGGCCCAGGGGGAGGGCCCCCAATTGTAAAAGCTATGTAAATTTCAAACAACTTCTTCTCCAGAACCAGGCATAGCTCAGACTTGGTATTTTGTATGGAGATACCTCTATAGATGAAGAATGAATGTTGTTCATGAAATTTCTCTGAGTGGCCCTATAGGGGCCCTGTGGGGGTAACATACTGGAGGGGGGGGGGGGGGCGCTGCCAGGCAAAATGTACATTCTGATCTTCTCCAAAACACATGATCGGAATTCAACCAAACTTGGTAGGAATCATCCTTAGGGGTAGGGGACCCAAAGTTGCTAAAATGGTACATGTGGTCCCCAGGGGGCCCAGGGGGAGGGCCCCCAAGTGTAAAAGCTATGTAAATTTCAAACATCTTCTCCAGAACCAGGAATAGCTCAGACTTGGTGTATTGTGTATGGAGATTTTTTTCTGGGTGGCCCTATAGGGGGTCTGTGGGGGTAACATACTGGAGGGGGGGGGGGGGGGGGGGGGGCAAGTTGTCCACCATCCATAAACTTTTTACATTTTCAACTTCTTCTCCAAAACCCATGATTGGAATTTAACCGAACTTGGTAGGAAGCTCAGACTTGGTATTGTGTATAGAGATACCTCTATAGATGAAGAATGAAAGTTGTTCATGTGCTAGAGAGAACATGCACCAGATGTGAATTGATCCACCTCAGGTGAGCGTCGTGCCCCTGGGGCTCTTGTTTTATTTGCCATCTAGCTTTATTCTGTTCTGTACCACTTCCTCTTGTAAACTTCTTGTTTTTCCTAATAATCTTTTATTCTAGCATCTGCCCTCTCTCTCTCTCTGTTTCTGTCAGTCTCCCCCTCTCTCTTTCTCCCTAGACTCTTTGATTTTCGTTGATAAAAAAACAACCCTCAATTCGCTAAATCTGCAAAAGATCTGAAGCAGAGTAATTTTAAGCAAATTCACTACACAAGAGAAGAGTAAGTATTTTAGATTTGTGCCCATGATACCATCAATTCTCCTTCATTTTTGTAACTCTGTCATATATTCATACAGTGGGTTGTATATGTACAGCTAACTTTGCATATTAAGTCAAATCTTTTGGGACCGCAACAAACTGACTCATCTAAAATTTGACTTAGGAAATGTAAAAAATTTTTGCTTTGTTTGGTAAAAAAAATTGACTTATGCGACTTCGAATTATCTGTGCATCTTTGTGGGCTGCGATACAATGTCTTTCTTTAATGAAACATACCATCATCAAATAACCAGTGTTTGTAGATGTCCACACTTCCTACAGAATAGGTTCGCACTGTATTCCCTTACTTTTGGCAACTATTTGCTGGAACTGTACATTTCCTTTGATGTATTGATCTTGTTATTTTTCAACTCTGAACAGTATTCGTCATTATCCATACTTTAGTCTGTCCTCTTCTTCACATATTTTTAATACACCTGTATTTCTTTTTTGTTCTCATTTTTCTACATCATTATCTCTTTATCCTATTCTTCTCACACATCAGGGACCCCGTTTCATAACATTTGTTATCAATAACAAGTTACAGTAATTGTTATAAGCTACTAAAAACCTTGAATCTGATTGGCTGAGAGCGAATTTGTCATAGAAATGAGGCAGTTGTTATTGATAACAAGTTTTATGAAACACGGCCCTGATCCGGCCCTCATCACTTTACTTCCTGTTCATTCCCCACTGAATTGAGAATCTACTTTATTAAACATTATTCACATTATGTACCCCCAATATTTTGTTTTAACAAGGATAAAAAAGTCGAGTAGCAACTTCCATACATTTCATATAAAAAATACATAAAAATACCTGTATAGCTATGGTAAGGGTAAGGTGGCTTCATTGGAAGCCATCATTTTGTCCCTCTCGGTCACTCCTGCCAATTATCTCTAACATAATTCTGAATTCACATTCACAAGCACATACGCCCTCCCTCGCAGGGATGCACTTCATGTTCCCTTTTTCTCTCTCTACCAGTCCCTCTCTCCCCCCAACTCTCTCTTTCCTCCGTAACTTTAAATCAATGTGGCACATTTCATCCCCATAATGTTTTATACTGTTTACAGTTAACACTAAATATTTAAATGTATTATATCATGTATACACATTAATTCAAGAATAAAGAATGACTACACGTATATCATGGGCATGGCAAACACATGTATTACCACATTCATATCAATGTACAATGATAAAATAATTTTGATACTTTTTCAAATGTCCTAGGATATCATACTCACACAAGATGAAATCATTTAAAACACACATAATATTGCTGGAACAGTCCAAAAACAGATTTTCAACATCGGCTCACCGGTAACAAACTGTCTGACCATCTTTCCCAATGCATGTTCTATTGAATAATGCATATGGTTATACTGTAGAGGTATCTCACTCCAACACGATATATTTCATTCTACATGTAACTGATCTGATTAAAGATCAGAGGAGATTACTTCAATATGGTCTCAGAGAACCTACATATATTCTTCTGATAAACCTGAGACAAAATAATAAATACATGTTTTATCATAAATATCCCACAGCAAATTCATGAATAATTCTTCCTCTAACCTCAAAACGATTCGTAAAGTAATGAAAGCAGCTAGAAATGTTCAGTCACAGCAAAGCCCCATGAAATCAGGAGTCTAATTAAATAATATCTCTCTTGACATAATTACATTTCAACAAATGCAATTTCTTTGGCTATATGGTAAAAAAGGGAACCACTCATTCATTGTGCACAAACGCACCTGCATACAATGCATACAGAGGTTGAAAGTAGTTGATAAAATGAAGCACAACTGTGCGGAATGAATAAGTGGCTTCCCATTCCAGAATAATGCTGCTTCTTTGACATTTGTAGTTGAAGCAATGATGCTGCACATCTCATAAATAGATCAAGGAGATTATGAATACTACCTACGGTAGTTTGATGAAACACACCATTTATATTTGAACAATCCCCATGTATGTTCTGATATCTTACAGAGATACACAACAATGTTACTAAATGGATAGAACTGCATTAGGCTGATCATGCAATACTGGAACATTAGAGCAAATAGGCTGAATCCTGTGTAAGAAATGAATTCAATCATTTTTATTGACTACATTAATTGTGAATACATTTATTTCATCAAAGTGAGTCTATGTACTAGTAATTTAGTTAGTCAGCTTTTAGTAGTAAAAACATCATTTTGGACAGTTCTCTTACAAATCCCATTTTAATGCGATAATTAATACACTTTGGTAAAATACTCAAGTCCATCTGTTGTAAAACCAGCGTTGGACAGACGCAGGCCAGATGATATAAGAAAATAGAAGTTTATCGTCACCCGCAGTTACGCCAGACCTGTAATAGAGAGAAAGATAAAAGTTTAATAAATTAGCAATGGGATTTGAGAATTATTTCAAAGCAAGCATTATTCTTTACAAAGATGTGGGCCAAAATAGGTGACTTTCATGAATTGTAGCTTTAACAGTGGAACCTCATTAACCCTTTCGAGACGATTGACCACATTTTGTGGTTTGGCTCAATCACTATTGATTCAGAGCTCTAGAAAATATACCAGATGCACGAGTAGAAAGAGCAAAAATTTCTGCACGCACTATGTCCATTTTTGTTGCATGACCATGTTGCGTTTGATGCCAGGAATTTTAAAATGAGAATAAGCTTTTAAATCTGTAAATTGGCAACACATAGGTTCAAAATCCTTGCTTTTTACTAGAATTGGCAATTTTTTCAACTTTTTGACAAAGTTCCTAACAAAGTATATTGTTTTCAAAGACATTACATTTTATTTGAATCATATAGCATTAAAAGAAAAATATTGTTGCCAATTTGAAGAACAAAAGTGATCAATTTAGCCCTTGAATAATTCCTGTCTTGAAAGGGTTAAACAAAGTCCTTGGGACCAAGGAAATTACCTCTTTATATTGATACCTTGGTATATATCAGGGCTAAAAAAACAATAGAATACTAATAAGTGAGACCGGCAAAATCACCTGGTTATAACAAGAGTTTGTTATAACAGTGTTCTTTAGATCGAAGTTCCACTTGAGTCTCATTAATTCCTACAACAAAATAAATCAAAATAAATCAAAATCATAGGATGTTGTTTGAGAGGGGATGGTGCACATGTATAGAGCTGAAATCACTTTATCAAAATAAGAACAAAGAGCTTAGATTTTCAAATTAGAAAGTGAAAACAATATGGCGAGCACAATCACATTTACACACACATTGTCTGTTCAGTAAGAGGGTAGCATCTTCAGTTGTTGAACTGCTAGTGTTAGGTCAAGGGTAGCAGTTAAGAATTGGATTATTGCAGGATACTGACAGTGGCGTGGTCATCACTTAAATATAAAGTTGAGTTCTGGTCATGCGATTACATTGTGAAAGAAACCGCCTCAAAGCAATTGGGAAAGGTTGACCATGTCTAAAGAAGGATTGGTATATACTGTGAGGTTTTGGAATCATCAAAATGATAAGAAATCAACCCAAACTCGCTCAAAAGCACATGCACCGCACACAAAAATGGGTATATGGGACCGCACACAGATGTGGCTTGAATGTTCGGCCTGATCACTCCATGTATGTTTTTCGTATTTCAAAAATAAGGGCATTTGAAGAGAAATCCTTTTCAGAGGACATTTCTACTATGATGTTCTTCCAAACTGACATAAAAGGGGTAAGAAAGTTCACAAATTATTTTTCACCTTTCCCAGAACTCAACCTTCCCTTTAAGCATGCACAGGAATGCACTTGAAATGAAATGTAAAACTGCCAATCAAATGACAGTCATTCTTACCATTCGCTCTCTTGCAATCTTTGAGAACCATGTTGAAAGCATCACACAGACTGAGATCGTTCTGCGAGTCTGCACACTGCATGAACCTCTGAAGTTCATACTGGCAAGGGTTTTGTTGCTGCTGCTGCTGCTGTTGTGGCTGCTCTTGATACGTTACATCAGGTTGCTGGCTACTACCACCTCCAGTCATGGCATGTCCAACAGCATGGCCCTGTCAAGATGAGAGTGCCACAAAGAACAGGTAAATAACAAAAATAATACATAAGATTTCTATAGCGCCATTATCCATTTTGATTAAATGCTCAAGGCGCTTTACAAGATAAAGAAAATCATACAAACATGACAAGAGAATGAATAACGAAACAAAATCTGTCTTCAAAACGCAAAATGAACAAATGGGATTTTAGGTTGCCCTTGAAGGAGTTGGAGTTCTTCAGCTCCTGTGGAAGTGAATTCCACAGGGCTGGTCTGGCATGAGCAAAAGCTTGTTCCCCCAAGATTTCTTAGAAAGTGGAGCTTATAAAAGACCAGAGTTGGAGGATCGTAGGGTTCGTAACAAAGACTTGTTATATTCAGGGGCTGTTCCGTTAATAATGTGATAGACCAAAAAAAGGATTTTAAAATCTTGGAGACTTTGTAAGATAGGGGTAATGTGACTGCATTTGCTTGACAGAGAAGCAATGAGTGCAGCTGCGTTTTGTAGCTTTTATATAATTGGGCAATTTGTGAATTTGGTAAGTAGTAAAGTAGGCCATTACCGAAATCAAGGAGTGAGGAAATGAGCGAGTGGAAAAGTTTCTCTGTAGCAGAACGAGTGAGATATTTTCGGATGAAGCCAAATGCGAGTCAAATTGATCCAAAATTTTTTAGATCATGACTGCTCACGCTAATGGCTAGCAAAATCATGGTTAGGCAATATGCAATGCATCAGGGCTCTATACTACCTTTTTATCGAAGGGGATATTCTACACTTAAGAGAGAGCAATTCTAACTCCAGAAGCTCTCTACCAGCTCTGGACGAAAGTTAATCAAGACAATAAACTTATCAGATATCTATACAGAAAACTATTAAAAAAGGGCTCTCCTAAAGAAAAATTATTTTTACAAGGTATTCAATATGCTGATCAGTAACTTTCAACATTTGAACAATATGAACTCGTTTATAACCTGCCTTAAAGCTTGTTCCCTTCTCTATTTTCACAGACAAACTTACCTAGCGTCTCCATAACACTGCAAAAAATACATGTATCATGTCTCTCAATACATGTATTGGATTTATAAATAAACTTAACTTCAAGTTTCTTTTCACTGTCCACTTACCACTGCTGATCCGATAGCCACTCCACCAGCAGTAGCTGCCATCTGACCCAGGAGTCCTGGCTGCCTTGGTTGGGCCATAGCACTGGCTGGCTGCTGGGCTGGCATGGGAGCTCTTTGGGGAACAGGGGCAGGGGCCATTGTCCTTGGTGGTGCAGCCCTGAAATGCAAAGAAAAATTATGCTAACCTGTACACTGTATAACACAACCATTTTGTGAAGAGAAACAAAAACATTAATATCAGTTATTTAACCAGGTATGTCTACAACTTGAACATAAGTTAACCCTGAATTAAATTTTCATTTGTAGTTTGAAATTTCCAATTTTCAATTTTACAATTTTACACGCAAGTTACACATTTATTATTTCGTTTACATTCCTTAAAACTTCCCACCATTTGGGGGCTCCATAGGGATGGTTGGGGGTCAGGGTCTCACTCTAAAAGCTGGCCGGGGGGGGGGGTGAAGTTAATGAATTAGTCATAAATGAAACAAATCCTAATACATGTATAATTTGTTTCTGACAAAATATGAGAACAGGATCAAACAAGAAAGAATCCAATGTAAAGACAGCATTGGAACTTGGAAGGTGGTACAGTTAAATGAAAAGTTAACATACTTGACCAAACTATGCATTGCTCCACACAAGGGCTAAATTTGTTAATATTCCAGCAAAAACATACACAGTAATTAATCAACTTTTTCAACCTGTCAGCCTGGAGCTGGATTAATCTAATGTGCTATTTTGACAAAATAAACATGCAAAAAATAATTTTTGGTCTTTGTAATACAGGGGAAACTCGACATAATGAGGTCGGCTATAACGAGGTAACAGCCTGGTAACAGCTACATGTATAACGAGAACATTGTCACAGTCCCAAATTTACTTGCGTGTAATTCTATGGCGGCACGAAACCTTTATAGTGAGTCGTCTATAACGAGCTAAATCTCGTGCCTCTAATTCAAAGAAAAAGATTGGTAATCATTCCTGTTAGAACGAGCAAGCAAATTTCACTGCGCCTCAAATGGACAAAAATCATTCAGCTATCATGGCTGAAGAAGTAGTCGATGAGATCGAAAATCTGTTGTGATTCATAGTTTATTTCCCGTCAACTTGCTCCTTCAGTGAAAACTTCTTGCCTCCTTAGGACGCAAATCTGAAGAGCATAGAAATTGTGATGTTCGAAATTGAAGCTGATTTGCAAAGACAATCACCATAAAACTTCAGCTGCCGTGACAGTACAAATAGGAAGGCGTAGAGGGCGCTATAAATTCTACGACCTACGTCACACAAATTTCTCGTATCGTTTGGTATCTCGCGGATTGAAAACAATTGCATTATTAACAATGGCTATGATATTCGTATCACACACACAGGCAGGCAGCGTCTTATTATTTGTTTCACACACACAGCGCTGATAGCGGTTTTTTCGGGGAGACCGTCCCCCGAAGTGTGAAGGAGAGGGGTTTTTTCATAACATGAGTATGCGCTATGCTGACAGTACAGGCGCAGTCCGGATTGATAAAAAATCCATGCGGAATGAAATGACACGGCCACCGTTTCTTGGGGCATTGTTCTTGCTCTAATTTCGATGAGGAGATTTTTTTCAAACTTACTCTTTATAATATCAGGAATAAAATAATATAAATCTTTAGAGGAATATTAAAGAAATTCTTGTTCATTTTCAGGTCAAAACCTTAGGTGTGCAGACATAGGGCTCCCCATCATACATCATGCCTTACTGCGGCAGCCCGAACACGTAGTGTTCGGGCTGCGATCAGCAGTCCTTTGATTGCTTGGATGTCTCTTAATTACAAGGTCGTTCGTCAAAATGATAGCCATGAAACATGACATTATTTGATTTTAGGCTACTTTAGGTACTTACAATACTTTACGATTGCCTGTCGTATCTGTTTTCAATGAGGATGATACAAAAAAGGCCTATTTATCTCCAAAAGCCTGTACTAAAAACTTCCGTAGGTCGGTGTTTTGCTTGCAATGCGCATGCGTCAGACAAGAAGGGAGCATTATGAATATTCATTAAGACGAGTGGCAGGCAGGAGCTTGAGCGAATAGAGATCGCCGGATCCCAGTGGATATATGAATATTCATTATTCCTGTGACAAAAACTATGCCGTCGTTGTAATAAATATTCATAGGCGCATGCGCAAGTGCCTATTTTCGCTTCTGCTTCAACAACATGGCGAATGGGACTGGTTTCGAAAATTGAGAGTAAAAAGTGACATTCATCGATTCTACACATTTTTTAGGAAAAGCTGATTTGCGGAAGGTCTGTTTAGGTAAGTGGCATCGTATTTATGATACTTCAATTTCAAAAAATAACTTATATGGCCATATTTTCAATGGTCATTTGAACATTGGTAAATTGTGAGACCCACCGAATCGTACTGGTTTCACTCAGTCCCGGGGCTAACATCATGCCATGGTACCTCAGACCACTCATAGCTACATTCCTATACTTCGTGTGTATAATGTAGGCAGTCATACACCTCATCTTTTTAAAACACCACTGCACAAAAGTCACCAATATTCACTCAAAATCGGCATTTAATTTTCAAAAACCGACCCCAAAATATCCAAGAAATACAATAAATTCAACTCACCAATGTTGGAAAAGATATTTACAAAAATGAAATCCGTAATTTACTGTTGATTCTCGCGAAACGAGCTATCGGAGTCATTGTGTACATTTCCTGGTCGCCGCGGGCGCTGACATCTCCCCAAAAGAGTTTTGTCCTCAAAAATTCGGTCCCTATGGCGTACACGGAAAAGTTCCGATTTTCTGTGTGCGCGATCCACAGAACTCCAAAAGACGTAGAAGGCTTGTGCGGGTGCGAAACTATCGCCGTCGCTCGTACGTGGTCACGTGATATCCGCCATCTTGGTTAGTCCTTCAGATCGAGCTACCTTTGGCGACCACTCCAGCGACCACTCGGGGGCACCGAAGCGTGACGCGGCCGAGAACAATAGAAAATCGCTCTACGGTGTCCTCAAAAGAGACAAAACAAAACGAAAAAAATAATGATACCGTAAATCCGTTTCGTTACTTCAATTCAGGCAGTAGGCTTAGTGAGGCGATGCAGAATTGTACTCCAGGATTAATGAGCGCGTGAAATATTCAGCTTTATGATGGTAAATGCCACATACCGGGGCAGATGTCTGGATCTTACTATTTTAACTTAGTCCTTTAGACACCCCCTAAATAACCCGGCTTCCAACGAAGAGTCAGTCGGCATAATGATTGCAAAATACAGTGGTTAAATAAAAGCTCTCTCAAATTTCCATCGACATTTTTTATTCTTAGCTGATTAGCTTTCTGGTAATATATGCCACATACCGGGGCAAGATGTCTGGATCTTACTGTTTAAACTTTAACACGGCACATATTCCCGAAATATTACACTTCTTATGAACAAATAGCACCAGTGCGATATTACGGGGCTTCACGTTTAACTCAATAATGAGGCTCGGAAGAAAAAGTGTTATAAATGTTCGCAAGACATTTCATATTCTTAGCTGATTACACCATGAAATAGGGGAGATATTCAGCTTTATCATGGTATAGGTCACTATGCTTAGCAAGTTGTCTGGATCTTACTGTTTAAACTTCACCACGGCACATATTCTCGAAATATTACACTCCACATTTAAAACGCTCGTATTGTATTATGGAGCTTCGTATTATGCAGTGCTGAAGAAAAAGTGTTATAAATGTTCGCAAGACATTTCATATTCTTAGCTGATTACACCATGAAATAGAGGAGATATTCAGCTTTATTATGGTACAGGTCACTATGCTTAGCAAGTTGTCTGGATCTTACTGTTTAAACTTTAACACGGCACATATTCCCGAAATATTACACTTCTTATGAACAAATAGCACCAGTGCGGTATTACGGGGCTTCACGTTACTCAATAATGAGGTTCGGAAGAAAAAGTGTTATAAATGTTCGCAAGACATTTCATATTCTTAGCTGATTACACCATGAAATAGGGGAGATATTCAGCTTTATCATGGTATAGGTCACTATGCTTAGCAAGTTGTCTGGATCTTACTGTTTAAACTTCACCACGGCACATATTCTCGAAATATTACACTCCACATTTAAAACGCTCGTATTGTATTATGGAGCTTCGTAACTCAATAATGAAGTGCTGAAGAAAAAGTGTTATAAATGTTCGCAAGACATTTCATATTCTTAGCTGATTACACCATGAAATAGAGGAGATATTCAGCTTTATTATGGTACAGGTCACTATGCTTAGCAAGTTGTCTGGATCTTACTGTTTAAACTTTAACACGGCACATATTCCCGAAATATTACACTTCTTATGAACAAATAGCGCCAGTGCGGTATTACGGGGCTTCACGTTACTCAATAATGAGGTTCGGAAGAAAAAGTGTTATAAATGTTCGCAAGACATTTCATATTCTTAGCTGATTACACCATGAAATAGGGGAGATATTCAGCTTTATCATGGTATAGGTCACTATGCTTAGCAAGTTGTCTGGATCTTACTGTTTAAACCCCAACACGGCACATATTCTCGAAATATTACACTCCGCATTAAAGCGCTCGTATTGTATTATGGAGCTTCTTTATTATGGAGCTTCGTAACTCAATAATGAAGTGCTGAAGAAAAAGTGTTATAAATGTTCGCAAGACATTTCATATTCTTAGCTGATTACACCATGAAATAGAGGAGATATTCAGCTTTATCATGGTATAGGTCACTATGCTTAGCAAGTTTGTAGAGCCCAGAAATGTAAAAATCTACCATAAATGTAAGAATAACCACGGTTTCCTGACCATTAAAATCCCTAAAATATCGAAAGATCCTAAATTAACCAAAATGTAAAAACATGTCAACTGCAAATGTAAAAATTAAACTTAGTGGTTTACTATTGTTTTCCCTTCATATGATCAGTTTACTGTTTACAGGGGCGGGGGAGGGGGTGGGGTCGAGGACCTGACCAAAAACTTCAACGGCAGGAAAAATCACATATAGTCGCAATAGAACAACAATTTTTAAAATTTTATCAGCCTCAAGATGGTGCTTCATAATTATATAACTAAAATTTGAACGTAATTTCTACTCTTGATTCTAGGACAATTACCCCCTGGAAAACTACCCCGCACCAGTGGCGTATCTACCGGGGGGCAGAGGGGGCACGTTACCCGGGCGGCACTTGAAGGGGGCGCAAAAAACGCAAAAGAGAGAAAGAAATGGGGGAAAAAATAATACAAGAAAAGTATGGTCTTTGAGGGTTATTTGCGCCGCGGTCAATAACAAAATGCGTAAGATATGGTGTTTTATAGGGTTTGAAATGCAAAAATTGTCTAAAGCTCGGTCCCTTTGTTCCCTCGCATAATTATGTTCAGGATCCTGCCATTTAAAGCCCCCCCCCCAATGGCGTTTTAAAAGTGTTAACCATTAATTGACTCTAGTTGCTTTGCCCCCCCCCCCCCCTCCCCCGCCGCATAAGGCAGGAGCTTGTTAAATTGCGGGCCCCAGATGGGATATACGTGAATAAAAAGCACTTTCAAAGTATAAAACATTCGAAAAAAATCGTAATTTTGCCTTGCTATATTCCTCAAACATATTTCTTCAGGATTTTCATTGATTTTGCACCCCCAAAAAGGAATATTCAAAATTTAAAAAAAAATCTATAGTTAGGTCGATGTATTCCCTTGGACTTTTTTTATCTAAGGTTAAAATACATAAGAAATGTCAATTTAAGGGGTAAAAAAAGAACTAACAACCCCGGGTTATGTTCACCAAAACTCATTTTCACGTAGTGCCATCATCTCTAACCTAATAACACTCATCAATCTGAGTTTGGGCATGGGTGGGGTGGGTGTGCAGATTTCACAGTTTGCCCCGGGCGCAGGAAGACCTGGATACGCCACTGCCCCGGACAACTACCCCCTGGACAACTATCCCATAGAACAATTATCCCCAGGACAACTACCCCCAGGACAGCTACCCCAGGATAATTACCCCCTCCCCCGGACAATTACCCCCAGGAAAAATTACACCCCATAAAATGACAATTACCCCGATACCCCCCCCCCCCCCAAACAATACTTTAGTCCCACCCCCTCCCCCCCGATAACTATCCCCTGGACAATTATCCCCCGGACAACTACAACCAGGACAATTATTCCCCCGGACAACCCCAGAATCCGGGGGGTAGTTGTCCTGGGGGTAATTGTCCTCGGGTTAATTGTCCTGAGGTAATTGTCATGAGGGGGTAGTTGACCAGGGGAAGTTGTCCGGGGGTAGTTGTCCGGGGGTATTTATTTACCCGACTTTTAATGATTAAATACACTCTTAAAAATGCGGGGTCGCATAAATTGTCCCGCATGGCGGGGTCAATGTGACCCCGCACGGGGTTTGTGCATAGTTCATCCCGCATGCGGGGTCATTTGTAACCCGTTTGGGGTTATTTTTAACCCCGTTTGGGACTGTTATTTTTAAGAGTGTAGTTAATGGTTGCAGTAAAATGAAATGCCTGAAACCTGCATGTTATCGTTTCAATTAGTGGTAATCAAAGAAAGCACATAACTACACTATATACGGTGCAAGTATAAAATAATAAAAGAAATTAAAATGGAATAAAAATATAAAATGAAATGAAATGATATAAAATAAAATAAAGTAACATCCGAAATCCAAAATCCGAGGGGTGTGGATTGTAAATATATTTTCAGCAGAACAAACAAACAAATTTAATTTTAAAACACTTTCTAAAAATGACCCAGAACAAAATGAACAATGTTCGTTATTTTTTTGTGACTGTGGTGTGGGTCAATTTTAGCGGTTTTATCAGTCACAAAAGTGACAGAAGAGTGCCTTAAGTTCGATTTCAATTCGACAAATGACACACATTATGTGGGGGTATAGGGTGCGTCATTACCATTGGCACGTATAATTTCTTGTAACAAAAGATGCCCCTCCCCACTTCCATTGTCCGAGCCCGACGTTCCGCCGCAGTGGCGTATCCAGGGGGTGGCGCAACAGGCGCGCGGCCCCTATTGGCCGTCGTAAAAAAAAATAGCAAAAAAAAAAAACGTTGTTCATTAAATAGGCTTCAAAATTGGTCACATATAGGATTATTTTGCATCTCAGCCCTTCTTCAGAAGCAAAAATTTTCCTGGGGGAGGGGTCTAAGGGGAGGGGGTGCCCCCTCCCCCAGGACGGCGATCAATAATGCCTGGCGCCCCCTATTGGGAAATCCTGGATATGCCCCTGCGCCGCATTTGTATGCATGAAAATAAAATCTGAAATATCTTCAAATATACGAATCAATATAGTTTATGCATGAACTATGGAGCATTAACCTGTCTAACCACTTTCAATCAAAATGCAAAGAGGGAAAACACTTCCGACGCGAAGTGGGACCTGCAAAACGATTTTTTTTTCTGGATATCACCATTGGTTCGATAGCCTTTGCCCCCCCCCCCCCCCAAGCAAAGGTCAAAATAAATCACTGTGTGTCTGTATCTGTGTGTGCGGGGGTGTAACTAGACTATGTGATCCTGTGATTTTGTGTGTCATCCTCCCTGTGCCCCCTTTTTCAACAAGCCTGGCTACGCCAGTGGCAGTTAGGCGCTACGTATCTCAGGATTGTACAGATCATATCTACCTGTGGCGATGAAAGCGTGTAGTTAGATTTTTCCCTTTATCAACGGAGAGGGGGTTGTTTTTGCCCCCCCCCCCAGCACCACCTTTGCAAAAAAATAACTAACAGCTTCCTCGTGACGTAAAATGCAAATTTTAAAGTGCAAAAAGCAATGATATAAGTTTTCTTCCTTGCAATACTATAGAGTAGCGTTTGAGGTCGGGATCCCTATAGGCTATCTGTTTGAGGAGGGGGCCCTCAGAGCGTCCCCCCAAAACAAAATAAATAAATAAAATAATAATAATAAATAAATTACTTAATTAAGAAATAAAAAAATAATAAAAAATGAACACTTTAAGCGCGCCTGACTCCGCACTTCTTTTTTCATTCAGGACTTCATTATTGAGTTACCCGAAGCTCCATATAATACCATATGGGTGCTATTGTTCATGCGAAGTGTAATATATTTCGAGGATGTTTTCCGTCTTGAAATTTAAACAGTAAGATCCAGACAACTTGCTAAGCATAGTGACCTATACCATAATAAAGCTGAATATCTCCTCTATTTCATGGTGTAATCAGCTAAGAATATGAAATGTCTTGCGAACATTTATAACACTTTTTCTGCAGAACTTCATTATTGAGTTACGAAGCTCCATAATACAATACGAGCGCTTTAATGCGGAGTGTAATATTTCGAGAATATGTGCCGTGGTGAAGTTTAAACAGTAAGATCCAGGCAACTTGCTAAGCATAGTGACCTATACCATGATAAAGCTGAATATCTCCTCTATTTCATGGTGTAATCAGCTAAGAATATGAAATGTCTTGCAAACATTTATAACACTTTTTCTGCAGAACTTCATTATTGAGTTACGTGAAGCTGCATAGAATATTGCACTGGCGCTATTGTTCATATGAAGTGTAATATTTCGGGAATATGTGCCGTGTTAAAGTTTAAACAGTAAGATCCAGACAACTTGCTAAGCATAGTGACCTATACCATAATAAAGCTGAATATCTCCTCTATTTCATGGTGTAATCAGCTAAGAATATGAAATGTCTTGCGAACATTTATTACACTTTTTCTGCAGAACTTCATTATTGAGTTACGAAGCTCCATGATACAATACGAGCGCTTTAATGCGGAGTGTAATATTTCGAGAATATGTGCCGTGGTGAAGTTTAAACAGTAAGATCCAGACAACTTGCTAAGCATAGTGACCTATACCATGATAAAGCTGAATATCTCCCCTATTTCATGGTGTAATCAGCTAAGAATATGAAATGTCTTGCGAACATTTATAACACTTTTTCTGCAGAACTTCATTATTGAGTTACGAAGCTCCATAATACAATACGAGCGCTTTAATGCGGAGTGTAATATTTCGAGAATATATGCCGTGTTGAAGTTTAAACAGTAAGATCCAGGCAACTTGCTAAGCATAGTGACCTATACCATGATAAAGCTGAATATCTCCCCTATTTCATGGTGTAATCAGCTAAGAATATGAAATGTCTTGCGAACATTTATAACACTTTTTCTGCAGAACTTCATTATTGAGTTACGTGAAGCTGCATAGAATATTGCACTGGCGCTATTGTTCATGCGAAGCGTAATAATATCGAGAATATATGCCGTGTTGAAGTTTAAACAGTAAGATCCAGGCAACTTGCTAAGCATAGTGACCTATACCATGATAAAGCTGAATATCTCCTCTATTTCATGGTGTAAACAGCTAAGAATATAAAATGTCTTGCGAAGATTTATAACACTTTTTCTGCAGAACTTCATTATTGAGTTACGTGAAGCTGCATAGAATATTGCACTGGCGCCATTGTTCATTATGAAGTGTAATATTTCGGGAATATGTGCCGTGTTAAAGTTTAAACAGTAAGATCCAGACAACTTGCTAAGCATAGCGACTTATACCATGATAAAGCTGAATATCTCCTCTATTTCATGGTGTAATCAGCTAAGAATATGAAATGTCTTGCGAACATGTATAACACTTTTTCTGCAGAACTTCATTATTGAGTTACGAAGCTCCATAATACAATACGAGCGCTTTAATGCGGAGATTTCGAGAATATATGCCGTGTTGAAGTTTAAACAGTAAGATCCAGGCAACTTGCTAAGCATAGTGACCTATACCATGATAAAGCTGAATATCTCCTCTATTTCATGGTGTAAACAGCTAAGAATATAAAATGTCTTGCGAAGATTTATAACACTTTTTCTGCAGAACTTCATTATTGAGTTACGTGAAGCTGCATAGAATATTGCACTGGCGCTATTGTTCATATGAAGTGTAATATTTCGGGAATATGTGCCGTGTTAAAGTTTAAACAGTAAGATCCAGACAACTTGCTAAGCATAGTGACCTATACCATAATAAAGCTGAATATCTCCTCTATTTCATGGTGTAATCAGCTAAGAATATGAAATGTCTTGCGAACATTTATAACACTTTTTCTGCAGAACTTCATTATTGAGTTACGAAGCTCCATAATACAATACGAGCGCTTTAATGCGGAGTGTAATATTTCGAGAATATGTGCCGTGGTGAAGTTTAAACAGTAAGATCCAGACAACTTGCTAAGCATAGTGACCTATACCATGATAAAGCTGAATATCTCCCCTATTTCATGGTGTAATCAGCTAAGAATATGAAATGTCTTGCGAACATTTATAACACTTTTTCTTCAGCACTTCATAATTGAGTTACGAAGCTCCATAATACAATACGAGCGTTTTAAATGTGGAGTGTAATATTTCGAGAATATGTGCCGTGGTGAAGTTTAAACAGTAAGATCCAGACAACTTGCTAAGCATAGTGACCTATACCATGATAAAGCTGAATATCTCCCCTATTTCATGGTGTAATCAGCTAAGAATATGAAATGTCTTGCGAACATTTATAACACTTTTTCTGCAGAACTTCATTATTGAGTTACGAAGCTCCATAATACAATACGAGCGCTTTAATACGGAGTGTAATATTTCGAGAATATATGCCGTGTTGAAGTTTAAACAGTAAGATCCAGACAACTTGCTAAGCATAGTGACCTATACCATGATAAAGCTGAATATCTCCTCTATTTCATGGTGTAAACAGCTAAGAATATGAAATGTCTTGCGAACATCTGTAACACTTGTAATACTAGCTTGATTCATTTTGAATTGAGCGATGTTCTTCGCCGGAAGAACGGTATTCGAATTCTCTCATGAAAGCAATAAATTCCGAATTATTGGTTTGAAATTTTAATAGTTTGGCCCATGCTATTTAAGATGCAACGAAGACTATTTTTAGACCAATTTTCACCTCTACAGATTCCAAATTTAGTAAATGAATGGTATTACATGATCTTTTTAATTTAGAAATATTTTTCTGTTTTCTGTTGGACGTTTCGGCGACACCCTAATTGGTCGCTGAACTTGTGGTCGCCAGATTCAAGGAGCGGTCCTTCAGATAGCGGATCGTCAAGCGCAATAATTCATTTAACATGTAGATTCTATTCATGAACTTTTGAGTAATTTTCATCGCCATGCCGTTTTGCACGGCATATAACTGTACTAACCGTCAGAAGAAAGGATGCGGGAAAACTTTCCACAGGTTAGTTGATCTGATTAATTCAGTAATAAGTTATAATTTATGATGTTTTGACAATGTCGACTCTCTTCGTGATACTTGGCTTTTTGTAGTACGTAGTCCCATCTGTTCATTTTACCGTTTTATTTTAATTACTCGCTGCAGTTTTCATGATGTGGTCTTATGAAAATCGCTCATTGAGTAAAGATAAATAACCTGTTTAATTAAATTAATGAATATTACCATTTCATACCTTTCTGACATTCCTACAGAATAGTTAAAGAGATCTAAGCAGCTAATTTAACCATTTTAAGAACAGTAAAAATTGTGACACTGACAATGACATGACTGACACTCGACTCGGACATCATGTCATGACAGTGAAAGTTGAAACTTTGTGACAGTTATTTATTGACAGTAAAGTTAGACTTAGACTTTAGAGAGAAATTCTAACTCAGTCATGACATGTAACTCTAAGGCCTAATAGGTAAATCTAAGTTAGTAATTAATACTCACAGTGAAGACAGAGTGAGCTGTGTCTGTGATTGTGAAGACTTCGCTTCAGAAGTTCAGTCTACGTCTTCACTCTTCTTCACTTCCATGGCATGACTTCCCTGAACTGACATGACTGAAGATGCGATGGTCATGAGATGAGTGACACTGTCATGGCTGTCGTTAATGCGTTAATTGTCGATTTTCTTAGAAGTATGAGTAATATGTGGTGTAATTGTGTTAATGAGGTTGACCTGAATTCTGATGTTAAAGGGAAATCCAACCTTAATTAATAGCAAGTTGCTTTAAATTAAAAGAAAGAGGAAAAATCAGAGAAGCAGATTGGTGAAAGTTTGAACGAAATTGGACAAGCAATAATGAATAACAAAATGTATTAGGGCCTACTCAGTAGGATCTTTTTCTTTTATGAGGACCTACATTAACAATATGCTATCTCCAATATATTACTGCCCGAGGGTAAAAGCGCCTCAAATAAAACTGCAAATTAATGATATTTTTGTGTACGACAAACGGGAGAGTTGTCCACAAAAATGTCACAATTTGAGATTTGCATAGATGTAGTGATCTCATTTTTCAAACATCCATAACTTTCTTAGTCCTTGTCCGATTTCTGTCAAACTTTCACTATCCTATTTTTCTTATTTTTCTGCGTTCACACAAATCATCTTATTACCAAGGTTGGATTGCCCTTTAACTTAAAAAGTAATGTATTGATTAAATTAAATTATTAAACAATTTCTTTATCAAACATTTCTGATTTTTCTTACAATGTAGTTTGTATTTCCAAAGAGATTCTTTTCAATTAGGATTAATTCCTAGAAATTAATTGTGATCTTATGTTTTTATTTTTCCACTTTCAGATTTCCAAGAGGTAATAGTTCTCTCCTAAAGAGATGGCTCGTGAACATGAGAAGAGACAACTGGACACCTGGTCAGTATTCGTCCATATGCTCGACCACTTTGCAGAGGAATGCTTCGATCGTACTGGTCAGACAACTCTGCTCTGCTCAGATGCTGTGCCAACACTGTTCAACTTTCCCCAACATCTTATAAAGGTAACTAATGTTCATGCAACATTATGGCACCAACAACATGCAGGGTTTAGATACAAATAATACATTATATTATATGCCTTTATAGCTGTTTTTTTTAATTTTATTTATTTATTTTTATTTGAATCTTGTTTATATTTACGTGAATGGTACAGGCAATTCTCATTTTATGCATTTTTTTTTTTGATGTCTCCTAATATCAAAGGTAAATTTGTTGGGCCGAAATTATATTCTTAACTTTTATGATTGTGAACTAAGGTAACAAAGAATGATTGAACCAATGTTGATCTAATGATTAGCAGTCAACTGTCTTGCAAAATCTGTGCAAATGTAAGATTAATTTGATATATATATAAAGAAACAGAGTTGAAAACTTTTCATGCATTTTCCATCATCAGACTCTGTTACTTGATATTTATTTTTTTATTGTAACTGTCTACTTTTGATTAACTTTTCCCCTCCCTTCTCATTTCCCCTCCCTTCTCATTTCAGAATGTCAAACAGCGCAAGCCCCCAATACCACGAGATACTGCTCAACCACACTCTGCCCTTAAACAGGTTGATGACTCCAATCTTCACATTGCCGAGTGTTCAAATGAGGATCCAGCACGTGATACCTACAGACAAGAACTCAGTACCCCGATCAAACCCAAGCCCCTTGCAGACAACACTGAATCCATGTATTTACATCCATATGCCAAAGTTACTCGTGCAATTTTATTTTCATTAATTAAACCAAAGATACTTAATGGAGATACAGTTACATGCATCTGTGATAATCATAAAACAAACAACATAGTGATGGGTACAATGACTTCGTTTTCTCTCCTTATTATGGGTTACTTTGCAGACATTGTCAAATATTATTCAGTGGAGTGAAAGGATCATTTGTGATTGAAATGAGCAAGTCCATCATCATATTCATCTGTTTCTTAAATGATATTGATTAGACTCATAAAATTTGCTTACATATCAAGAATCTCATATTGGACCAGCATTAAAAAAAAAGGAACACAGAGAAAGGAGCATTTGAGTCTGGTGGGAAAAATATTGTTTATGATAAAACTGTCTTATACATGTAATAGAGTTCTTAAATTTATAATGAGAGTTTACTGTCTGTAGCATTTTGCCAGGCTATGGGGGCTTATGTAGCAATGTGACCACTGGCAATATGCACTTACATATAGTAACTAGCCAATGCTTTGTCAGTTTCTGCAATAAAACATTATAGTTTTATTGTTCAAAGATTTTGTGAACTTTTGAATTATTTTTGGAAAATAAACGTTGAACTTAACTATTAAATTTTGTTTTTTTTCGATTCCATAAAATTTAATATCTCCTCTTTTTCTTTTTTTTCCAGTTGTGATGTATGTGTACAATGTAAATTTATTTACAAATGTAGTAAGCTTCTCTTTGAGTTTGTGTAATGCTATGAAGAGTGACATGTGCATTGTGTGTGGGGGGGGGGGGGGGGTGTACTGTGACAAGCTTGTGCTTCATTGTTGAGCTACTAGCCTACATGTACATGAGGAAAAATGTCAGTGTGTATTAAGAAAGAGAAGATAAGGTGAATAATATTGATTCGAGGGCCGTTAAGCATTTGTTAAACTGGGGGGGGGGGGGGGGGGGGGGGGGGGTGCTAAGCATGTGAACTAGCATATTATTGAAAAGCTGCAGTATTGTGAAATGTATCCACTAAAACAAGTTTATATAAGAATTATCATCAAGACAGAGCAGGACATAAACATAACACAGTAGTAGCATGTTGAACAAAACTAAAACTTTGCAAAAAAGCAAATTAAATCAAAAGGAAAATTGTCCAATGTTTAAAGGCAAATAATATACAGTACTTGAAAAAAATACCTTTATATAAATTTATATCGATAACACATTGGACAAAAAATGACAGGTTGTACAACCATATAAGTAATATCTTTATTTTTAAATTTTCGTTTTTGTTTTTGTTTTTGTTTTGTATGTGATTTGTTTTTGTTTTTTCCAAGGGGGGGGGGGTGTCAAGAAGGATGATTGCGAACAAATGAACTCGGGCTCCGATGTACCTTGAAGGAGAACTACAAAACTTAGTATCTTGGAAACGAAGTGAAATTTAACTCTTGTCTCCTGAAAGAGAACTAAAATTAAACTGTTACATGTGTAATACACATTCAGTTGATGTCATTTATGTAAGGAAATCAGACTTAAACATTTTCAAATGATAGACAGATGGCCCTTTTGAGAAGATCGAATATAATAGGCATTGTGAAGTGCACGATCGGTAAGCTCACTGAAAAGAACGAGGACTAAGCAATATGGCGGCGTGTGCACTCGAGCGAATCTTCCAGCGGGTATTTCGAGGATACCGCGATCTGTGCGTTGTGAATGGGTATGAGCCTTCTACGTCTTTTGGAGTTCTGTGGCGCGATCGTAAAGATCGATGTGCGCTTGCGATCCCGAGTTTCTTCGTGGACAAAAATTATATTGGCCGATTTTAGTCTAAGACATCGGCAGTTTGTAAACAACACGCGATCGCGAAACAAATCGGCGGGGATTTCTCCGGTTTTGGACAAGATTTTGACTTTGGATTTTGCTGAAAATATCAAGAGTTTCTTCCTAATTGCCATTTGATGTAGGAGTGAGATTTTTAAGGGCTGAATTTGAAAGCAAGTATTTAAAATATTTATCTTATTTTTCCCCCCATACCTTTAGTACATGCGACAGAAAATACCAACTATTTTACAGAAATGTACCCGTGAGTGCCTCATACAGTGCAGGAAGTCGAACAGGAGGTCTGCAGCTGCAGAGCAGGAAATACTACACAAGGCTCCCCTACCTAAGTTAGCCGCCTGGCCTGGAGCTGGAGGTGCACATTGCAGCGTCCACTTCCAATGTCGAAATATTTTACGTTTCATACACATTATTACTGGTCAAAAATACTTACCGAACGGGTGAAAAAGATCGTCCGCGACTTCTTCCTCCTCTAGGCATCTTTGAGGTTGTTAGCTGGTTTCCAAATTGATTAAAAAAAAAAAATGAAATTTACACGATTGTGCGGTGTGTGCAAAGTGAATTACATCAGCCGGTAATATTTTAACTACGCAACGCGCATGCGCCTACGTGTACTGTATGAGCGAGATGATTACGCAACACCGATGATTGTGCAGCCCATACCCGGGCCAATATATTCTGTTTTCATGGTTGTATTTTATTCTTTTTAATCAGAACATTAAAAAAAAATACTCCGACGCACTGGCAAATACATGATGTTTGCTTCATTTTGTCAACTACACTGTCATGCCTACAGAAGGATAGGGGGGGGGGGGGGCAGTGAGCAAATGAGGCCTGATTTGTCATACATGCACCCCTAAAACTGACATTTTCTATGTTGTTGTTGTGACTAAGAACTCTCTTTTTTTAACCTAGCTGTGCCTCCTTACAAATACCCTATGTATTGAGCCCCAGTATTTAAGACGGAAATTCTATACACTGTAGTAGGTTTTATGGGGACTGCAGAACATTTTTTTAGAGCATTCATATAGATCCTTATACTGTACTTTACTCATCGTCTTTCCATATTTTCATATCTCTCTCTCTTACACACAGGCGCAGATCCAGGGGGTGGGCGCAAGGGGCGTGCGCTCCCCGTTTTGTCTGACAAAGTATGCTTTGTTTGGCTTCGTCAAACGGAGGGTTCCTCAGTGTGCGCACCCCCCCCCCTGCACACTTTCTTCCTCTCCTTCTTTAATTTCTTCTGCTTCATAATCTTCTTAATATTTTCTTCGATCTGAACTCCTTCTTTTTCTTCTGCTTCTTGATTTCTGTTCTCATAATATTTTCACTCATATTCATTCCCTAGAATTATCCCCTCTCTCTATCCCTCTCAATTTTTTTCTTCTTTTGTTTAATTCCCACACACATGCAAATAATGTGATAATAATTTCTTTATATTTGCAGAAAGAAAAAACTTGTGTCAATAACAACAAAAATGGAGAAGGAAATATACTAAATTAATAATGAAATCATCGGTAGCTGAGTAGCATAAAATGAGTTTATTTTACGATTGTCCAATATCTGAATAATCATTCTTGAATTAAAGCATATCATCATAATGCAAAAAAAAAAAACTGTCCAGCATCTCAAATTGCATATCTTCACACACTGTATACAAAAGTATCAAATACATAGCAAAATGGAAGACAGATGAAGATAGAAGGAAAGGGATGTTAATGAAAATTATAAAAAGTAGAAATCAGTCAAATCTAATAATATCAAAGACTTAATACATAGGACGGGCTGAAATCTTATCGAGCACATAAGGACTAAAAAGTGATAGATGCATTGCGCAATACAAATACATTTCTAATTATAAAAAATATTATTAACAGGTAGATAGATATATTGTAAAAATATGCAATATAAATGAAAGATTAAGCAAAGGGGATATCAGATGGATGGTATGATAGGATCATATAATAATATTAACTAAATGAGTACATCTAGTCAAGTTGTAACATAAGAATTATACTACAATCTTTTAGACTGGTGGGATAACAATTGCTGCACAATCATGTACCACACTTACCCCGATTGCCCCCAACCCCCCCCCCCAATCCCATAGTACTTTTTTCATTACAAAAAAAATCATATTGCAGCCATGCAATACAGTCCATATTTCATTTCGCATACATGTCTGACTTTCTTTATAATTATACATCATTCACATTCACATGTAAAAATATGTGAAAATATACAGGAATCACAAATACATGTATTTCATTCCTATAAACATGTGCATAGATTATTAAAAAAAAAATCAGCATATAAAGCCTTCATAGTATAATGTCTCTCAGTCATGGTAAGTTAAGTGTGTTAATTCTTCATTATTTGGGGAAAAAAAATCACTTTCCCATTTTGAAGAGCAAATAACTACTTTTAAAAAGAAATTAATATTCTTTAAAAAACTATATTTTTGGCAAGGACAATTTATTGCAACTTGTTAATCAATGAAACATATATAAAACTTTGAAGCTTTCAAATACGGATCAGAAAAACACTTTTTGAATTTGAAAGTCCCAAAAACCCTGATATACATATTCCTCACTGCACTCTGTCCATTCACATAGTGCAAGATATGAACTCAGCAAAGCCTCATTCATTTTCCTATTGGGACTTGACCTGCATAAAGTGCATTTTCATGAGCACATTTGTAAACATGCATTTACATGTATTTGCATAATGTTACAATAAACTCAGGATTTATAAATATGGATAATTGTTCTACAATGCCCACTGAACCCTGCATAACGATACACGGACTGCATTTAAGCTGTGAACCTCCAATCATAGAGATTTACTCCTGTTCACTTAACCACAAATTGTTTTTCCTCTTAAATAAATTCTGTTGATGTAAATCTGAAGTAAATATATGTAAATCTATATATGTAATCGCTTTCCAGAACTGCATAAGAAATTAGGAGTCGTACTAACGAGATATAAAAATGATCAGTTAAACTCTAAAATACTCTAAAGTACATTTCTTGATAAACCCACTCAAGCTGCTCTACATGCAGGTAAATGTTATGTTGACTAATTGTGAACATGATCACATACACTATTCATGCATCAATTCCATTCATTTCATCCAAAAAAGGAAAGATCTCTTGATCTGACCACTGGCTATTTGAACTAATACCAGAAAGAACCATTCGTCAATGGTCAAATAAAAACATTTTTCGGATGAAACAAATGGACCTGTGTTGTTCAAGACACATTTCACATAATCACCCAACCGTCTTCCTCAAAGTATCCTTTACAAAGAAGGAAAGGACCAGAAGGCATGGAGCACCTGAAATATATATAGTCTGGAAACCTTTCTCATGATCACAAAATTAGGTTACTCTGGAGATATTTAAATGTGCTAACTATGAGCCAGTCTACTTCATGGAACGCTTTAATATGCACGGTAGATCCAACGATAGAGGGAGCCATCTACTGGGATGATTCCTTCAGTACCTATAAAACAGAGCAGAAAAGAGAGAGTCACATTTTATGATTCAGTTGCCACTGACATCTTCCGGGCCCCGTTTCATAAAACTTGTTATTAGTAACAACCTCAACATTTCTATGACAATTTTGGTCTCAGCCAATCAGATGCAGGGATTTCAGTAGCTTATAACAGTTATTGCAACTTGTTTTATGAAACAGGGCCCTGATGACATGAGTTTGTATCCCACCGCTGCCATCACCCTATTACTGAAGAAATACTGTAGAACAAGAGAATTCTGCATGCGAGGACCGTTCCAGAAGGTCACAAGTGATCCAGATTTGCAAAACTTTCATGCTGCAAATCAAACTAATCCTACATTAATGAACCACTTTGTTTTTGCAATTCATGAAATTACCTTGCTGTGAAACAGTGGTCATTAGCAATATGCAAATGTTTCACATGGTGTTATAGTTTCTAGGTATACGGTTCCAGGAGATATTAGGAGAGTTTAGAACTCCATGGTTGACTTTATTTGATGGTGTTTGGAAAGTGAAGCATGTAAAATCAACTAGAGTAGGCACAAATTCAATTCAATTCAATTCAATTCAATTCATTTTATTTCACATCTCTTTAAAAAGTTTATAACAATACATGCATACAATCAGAGATAAACAACATAAGGGAATTAACAACAATGCAAGAATATATATTAAAAATAAATGATACGAGAGAAATGAATATAATATAGAAATAACAAGAAAAACAAGAAAAACCTGAAGTTAAGCAGAAGGGACTTCTATCATTTATAACAAATAAATCAATTTTTAAAAATAATTAGAATTCATCATCTTGTGTAGTATGATGTCCACATACAATGCTGGATCAGTAACTAAAAGGGAAAAGTGAAAAGATCATGTTATCAGTACTTTTACTTTTACTTTTCATAAGCTTTGTTTTATCAAGGAGAAATTAAGTATTACATTATGTATTACTTCAAAAGCGTTTAATTTGAAGAAAATCGTCTTGACAAACCATGCCTGGTCTTTCAATTCTATGTTTTATTACCAACCTCAGTATCTCTACCTCAAAAATCGTATCGTTTTAAGATATATCCAATTGTAAAAAAAAGTACATGTATCTTTAAGTCATTGATTTTATTACATTTGAATAAATTGAACATAATCTTGAAACGAATGAAGACATAGAATATTTCTTGAAAAAAGTTTAACAAAAGCTTACTTACCAGTCTTAGCTAAGACATGATCACCATTCTCATCTTCTTCATGGATTAACCAATAGATACCATTAACATTGTCGTTAACTACATTGTTGATTGAAGTTACATAGTTGCCAAACTGAGTCAATCTAGATTCAAAACTGGAGAAAACCAGAGACAGAAAAACAGAAATTACAGAAGACAAGAAAATACAGAAAAACATTTTTAACCTTGAATGGCAGCATTATAGTTCTTAATGCACATGTTTTTATTATTCAAAGTCAAATTCAACCTTGATAACATGGTGCTATCACTGAAAGCAAGATAATTATAGAAAATAAAAGTAAAAATTTACACTGAAATGGAGAACTAATAAAGGCAATTATGGCTTTTTAAATTCCACATCAAATGTTACAAACATGTATCATATATTAAGAGCATTCGTTTGCAGTGGAACGAAAAAATGTATTATGAAACCTAAACTGTTGTTCTGGTAATATACTATTACTGTCTAATACTGTTTATTTTAGTAAATGTTTTTAAAACAACAAAACAATGCACGAAACTATCAAGGCTTCATGAGATGACTGACCAATCAGAAGCGACTTCCCTTGACATAACTATCCCTCTCAACTAGCTATAACACAATCGCAGACTTTCAAGAAATTAACTCACGGGCAATTTCAATACCCTATTTGTATTGCCTTTAGAAATCATGTTGTAAATTTGTAATATATCATGGCAATGTTTGCATCTTTCAAAAGGTGATGGACAACACTATCAAAATTTCTCTCAGTTTAATTTTGTTGGAAAGATTTTGCGATTAATCTGTGGAATAAGCAAATCTAACCTGAAGATGCCACTCTGACGGGCTCGTTCCATGGCCCTGTAGAGATTCTCTCCTGGCAGGATGTTGACAACAACTGGGCTGAAAATAACCACGCTACTCTCCAATTCCTGACTGATCTCGATAGTGACTGAGATCGTCTCATCGTGTCGTCCTATCATCGGTATGCTCTGCACCACATCTTAAAGGTGACCAGTTAATAAAAAAAAAACTACAATCAAAATATCAGTTTAAAATATTACTTCTGTCAGCAGATACATGTACTCTATTCTCGAAAGGTGCCAAACTTTAAGCCACCACCTAAATTTGTAGATTTAGGCCACCGAATTGTGGAGAGCCAATTGTCACCCTCTTTTAATCCTACGAAATCACCATAGTTCTGGGACTAAATGCGAATACAAATACCCGACACGATAGAATCGATTTCTGATGCTCATTTCATGCAAGAAAATAGTTTTATTTCTTTATTTTATTACATAAATATAGTAATATATACAGGACTTATGGGTTGACAAATGGCCTTCCATAAATCAGCGGCCTTAGTTAAACCAGGCTTAACATGGGCCACTTTCGAAACTGACACGATAGAATCGATTTCTGATGCTCACTTCATGCCAGAAAATAGTTTTATTTCTTTATTTTATTACATAAATATAGTAATATATACAGGACTTATGGGTTGACGAATGGCCTTCCATAAATCAGCGGCCTAAGTTAAACCAGGCTTAACATGGGCCACTTTCGAAACTGACACGATAGAATCGATTTCTGATGCTCACTTCATGCCAGAAAATAGTTTTATTTCTTTATTTCATTACATAAATATAGTAATATATACAGGACTTATGGGTTGACGAATGGCCTTCCATAAATCAGCGGCCTTAGTTAAACCAGGCTTAACATGGGCCACTTTCGAAACTGACACGATAGAATCGATTTCTGATGCTCATTTCATGCCAGAAAATAGTTTTATTTCTTTATTTCATTACATAAATATAGTAATATATATAGTACTTATGGGTTGACGAATGGCCTTCCATAAATCAGCGGCCTTAGTTAAACCAGGCTTAAAGGGCAATCCAACCTTGGTAATAAGTTGATTTGCGTGAAAGCAGAAAAATAAGAAAAACAGGATGGTGAAAGTTTGAAAGAAATCGGACAAGGACTAAGAAAGTTATGGATGTTTGAAAAATGAGATCACTACATCAATGCGAATCTCAAATTGGCAATTTGGTGAGTTGATTGTGGCATGTTTGTGGACAACTCTCCCGTTTGTCGTACACAAAAATATCATTAATTTGCGGTTTTCTTCGAGGCGCTTTAACCCTCAGGGCACAGCTCAAAATATATTGGACAGAGCATATTGTTATAGGTCCTCATGAAAGAAAAAGATCCTACTAAGTAATACATTTTGAAAAAAGTGACATTTTAGTCATTTTGTGTGTTGGAGCAAATGGGGGAGTTGTCCACATCTACATCACAGTGACATTACCTATTCGGCCAATTTGAAATTCCCATATGTGTAGTGATTACAACTTTCAAAAATTCATAACTTTCTTATTGCTTGTCCGATTTCGTTCAAACTTTTATCAATCTGCTTCTCTGATTTTTCCTCTTACTTTCAAAGCAACTTGCTATTAAGGTTGGATTTCCCTTTAACATGGACCACTTTCGAAACTGACACGATAGAATCGATTTCTGATGCTCATTTCATGCCAGAAAATAGTTTTATTTCTTTATTTCATTACATACATATAGTAATATATACAGTACTTATGGGTTGACGAATGGCCTTCCATAAATCAGCGGCCTTAGTTAAACCAGGCTTAACATGGGCCACTTTGGAGAATACCGGCCAATAAGTTTAAATACACTTTAAGTATAAGTAAAGGCGAGTCATGAGTAAACTCATCCTGGCATCCATTCACCAAACTAGAAGCAAAGATGTTAACTCTGAGTTCACTTCCTTGAGAGCATTGATATGAAATTATTCCTGTTTTTCGCCTTATGATCCTTAATAATGTCTCATATAATTGTTTTTTTTTCCCTTTTCATTATTTGTTTGTTTCTTTGTTTGTGGAGGGTTGGGGGATGGGGGGGATGGGGTGGAGATGTACATATTATTTTTGTGGGTGATACATCAAAACAAACCTTTTGGAGGACATTCCTGTTCTATATCAGACAGACTTCCATGGTGACGGTTGCTTAGCAATGGGAGGATCTGAATAGTGCCTCCATGGCTACCAAAGTGTCCCTCCTCTTCCTGGGCTTCCAGGACATGGTAAACGGCATCCTCACATCGCCATAGCGATGGAGATACACGGGCAGCTATCAGAGCCTAGGAAAATCATCAATGTGGAGACTGTCTATGAATATCCTGGCTTAATGTCATCTCATCTATTATATTGACAAAATGGCTTAAATGACCAAGGCCATAGCAATGATGACACAATTCCATAAACTAAAGGCAACATCCAATAGATAAACTTTGCAAACCTGGCCCCCTTACAAATAACCAAGCTACCCATAGGCATTTTTTAGGGTAGATTAAAACATATGTTTAGATAAATGTTTTTGAAAAGGGTACATACTTGTACTGCTAATGCTGTGCTTATGACATTCATCTCGTCTGAGTTGCTGAACCCTCCCTCGGATGTCTCATGCCTCTTAATACATCTAGCACCTTTGCGCATCATGTTTCTGAGTGGGATGAGTCTATTAGCACTGTTGAAGGAGTTCTGCATGCATGCCATAGCCATGACTGCCATGGATGTCACATCTAATGATGTCATTAACAGAAAAAGGAGTAGGAGAGAGAGGAGGAGGAGAGAGGGAGAGAGAGGAGGAGAGAGAGAGGGAGAGAGAGAGAGAGTGAGAGGGAGAGCAAAAGATAAAGAATGAAGATATTTTACCATCAGACAATTCAAGAGAGATAAGGGACATAAATACAAGAGACAGTCAGATAAAGAAATTAGATAGAGACTTGAAATATGATACAAACCTTTATCGATCCGTTAAAATGATTTAAAAAAACAAGGGTGATCTCGATCACTAAAGAAGTAACTGGCATGAACATTTCAGAAGGTCCCAGGGCAAACTTTGTCTTCAAGAACCAGTTTCTCATTACCTACACCAAGTGGTGATAGGAGCATCCATCATTCCCCTGGACTTCCTAAAGTGTTTCTATGGTGCTGTGTGGCACCTTATTGCCACTGCTGCACAATCATGCAAGCAGAGCCAAGGACTAAGAGAAGTAATCATTTTTTTCATTGGTAAGAAAGTAATCCCGATACCAATTTCTCCTTACCTACACCAAGTGGGAAGCATCCATCATCCAACTGGACCTCCTCAAGTGTTGCTATGGCACTGTGAGGCACCTCACTACCACTGCTACACAAGGCAAGCAGAGCCAGGGAATAAGGGAAGTAATTGCGGGTCTGATTGGGGACGAAGTTGTCGACCCGATGGTGCAGATTTCTAATGATGTTGTGTCCATGAAAGTCAGAGACGTTGTGGCAAGTTGCGTGAAGCGCCATGGCATAGTAGCCTAGCTTCCCCAGTGACATCTCCCTGAAGCTATGTCTGTTCATGAGATAACAAAGGTGTTAAATTTTGTATATTTGTATCTAAAATGCTATGATATTTTAGTTCATTTTGTACAAAATAGCTTTGAACAATACCTGTTGTAGTTGAGTGGGTTAGACACTTGACTAGAGATGTGGAGGGTGTGGGTTCTAGACCCTGCAATGTTCTTTGGTAAGACATTAATCTAAATTTGCCACTCCCCATCCAGGTGTAGTAAAGTGGGTAACTGGTGAGATTTCTTTCTAACAATGCACTTTGCAATGATAATATGGAGGCCAGGGCTAAAAATTAGGTTAGTACTGTCCACTTTGCAAGCACACAGAATTCTCGCTACCCCAAATACGCAATTTCGCAAACCACGCATGCGCAGTGCTGACAATATCCCGATTGGGTCGACAAGTGTTTGTCTTTTTGCATTGAAAATGTACACAGGTATTACAAAAATCCTCGAGTTTGAGTATAAATTAACCAACATGTTTGAAAAGATACCATCATTTATTGAGACAATTGGTTGCATTTTCAAAATTTGAGTGGTTTATGTCATGCGATCCAAAAATTAAGCATTTTAGCACTCATTTTATTCATAAGCCGTAGTATTTCAATACGGACCGGAAGTGAAGTTGACGAAGATGCGGACCATTTCCATGCATAATATTGCCCTCTACGTCGAAAATTGCATATTTGAGGTAGCGAGAATTGATGCAAAAGCAATATGCCTGCTAAAAAACGAAACCAGTTTTGTGCCAAATCCCTGTTGTATTTCATACAAGTCAGAACACACATTGCCTTTGGATGGTATTTGCAAGTGGGAAGGTATGGAACAATTGAGAGAAAATAGAGTAACAACAGACCAGGAGGTAGGAACAACAAGAAATGATTAAGCAATAACAGAATTGAAGCCGGAAAGATGTTTTCACAATTGCTTAGAGTGAGGTCATGGAATAAAGCAGTCTGATAAAAAAAAAGGAAATACTCAAACGATAAAGCATTGTTATGGTCAGGAAATAGTTTTGGAAACATCCTGGTTTAAATCTGAGAAAGATTTTCCCCAATTTGCTGCACAGATGACAAAGTAGCCTCTAATAATGAACCATAAAATCTAAAACCTGGAGGACAGTAATTAATGTACTCATATCCTGTCAAAGAAAAATAACTTTTGAATAATGTCAAGGGTTTTACAGGATATATAAAAAGCAATAGCCTGTAGATAGGCAACCATGGTATAAATTAATATAAACTGGTCTCTGTAATCTTTTTATTGCTGTCTGCCAGTGGCGGATCTACATAGGGGGATAACCGGCCTGTGCACCCCACCCCCCTGTTGAAACCCAACTGGCATACCTTAAGTACACAATTACAAAAAAAATTGCCCCCTTTATTGAGTACTTTTATGGGACTGTGCCCTCTCTTTTACAAAATCCTGGATCCACCCCTCCTGTCTGCTATCCTGTTTGGAATGTATTGAAAGTGATTTTCTTTCTATCAATGTAAGCATTTCATTCCTAATGAAAACACAAGTAATATGGTGGATTTTTATAGTACATATCCCATTTGTTAAATCTTGCATTTTGAAGACAGATATTTTTTTTTCATTGTTATTCATTCCCTTGTTATGTTTGTATAATTTTCTTTATGTTGAAAAGACCTTCAGCATTTAATCAAAATGGATAATGGTGCTACAGAAATCTTATGTATTATTATTATTATTATTATAACAAATGTAATGTCTCTACGGCCCGAATTCACAAAGGAGGTTTGGTTTAAACCACGGTTTAAACCCCCTCCTGGGGGTTTTAAGCGTACATGCGCACGGAATCCGATCCAATCATATATTTTCTTTGAGCGCGCGCATTTCAGTACGCTTAATACGGAGGTTTAAACCTCCTTTGTGAATTCGGGCCTACGAGTCTTTTTTTGTCCTTTGCATCTACCACACTTACTTGTGTGATATTTCTTGTAGCAGCTCAAAATTGAGTTGTTTCACAGTAAGCTGCGCCTCCAAGGATTCAAGATCATTCTTCCATGTTTCGTTTGCCAATTGGAGAGACAAGATGGCAGCACCGGTGCTTGTGAAGTCCCATCCCCAGTCCTCTTTCCGCTGGTCCAAGAGCCAGTCCGCAGCTTTCCATTGGGAGGACTGGATCCTCTCAGCTAGGCTCTGGTTGGTCTCTGGGCCTGAGATGGAATATGGAGCACTTGTCAGGTTTACCGGCTTTGCTCATCAAGCAAGTGTAACAGCCAATAGCAAATATATTCTCAAGGAGATAGAATATATTCGAATTAAAATATAACAATTATTTTTGTGGTGGGCATGGTGGTGATGGTGATGATGATGATGATGATGATGATGATGGTGGTGGTGGTGGTGGTGGTGGTGGTGGTAATGATTATGATGAAAGTGTAGCATGAAATTGGTGATGATGGTGTCGATGGTGGTGGTGGTGGTGGTGATGGTGATGATTATGATGAAAGTGTAGCATGAAATTGGTGATCATGGTGGTGATGATGATGGTGTCGATGGTGGTGGTGGTGGTGGTGATGGTGATGGTGATGGTGATGATTATGATGAAAGTGTAGCATGAAATTGGTGATCATGGTCGTGATGATGATGGTGTCGATGGTGGTGGTGGTGGTGATGATGATAACGATGATGAAGGTGATGATAACGATGATGAAGGTAACGACAATAATGACCATGATGATGGTAATGTTCAGGATGATGAAGATGAAATTCATCATAATGGTGGTTTTGGTGATGATGATGATGATGATGATGATGATGGAGGTGATGATGATGATAGCGGTTGTAATGATGATGATGATGAAAATGATGATAGCGGTGACTATGAAGATGAAACTGTTTAATGATGAAATACATCTAGATGTAATCATTACCTAAATATCAAAAATTGAATCAATATGTAATATTGCCTTTCTTTATGTTAGAAAAATGATCTTGATATAGCAGACTAAGTCCCACTTTTAAAAATCTAGCACTTGTGAAATCCTTGATGAATGGTACCATATAAAAGTAGCTGATAATAAAAAGTTACCTCAAGAAATGATTATTAAATGTGTAGTTTTGTTTAATTAGGTGATCTTTAATGCTAAAACAGTACATGTATATTATATGGATATTGTTCAACAATAATTTTCCAAGGTGGACATCCTATTAATCCATAGGATATAATTTCTACAAACTCTTGCCCCGTTATCACGCACCCAGTATTCAAAGGGTTAATATGTGAAAGGACCTTACCACAGATGCTAGTAACATCAGGTGTTGGGTACACAGACACAAAACACTGTGAGAACAGCCCAAAGAACTGCCACAAAAACTTCAAATTCAGCATTTTTCTGCAAAACAAAAATGATACAAAATAAGATCTCAGGATGAATTTGTTGCACCACAGTAATTACTAGACAATGGAAATTTTGAGATTTAAATTTTTAAAAATATAACTTGATTTAAAGGGCAATCCAACCTTGGTAATAACTTGATTTGTTTGAAAGCAGAAAAATAAGAAAAACAGGATGGCGAAAGTTTGAAAGAAATCGCACAAGGAACAAGAAAGTTATGGATGTTTGAAAAATGAGATCACTACATCTATAGATGCAAATCTCAAATTGGCAATTTGGTGAGTCGATTGTGACAGTCTTGTGGACAACTCTCCCGTTGTCGTACACAAAAATATCATTAATTTGCGGTTTTCTCTGAAGCGCATTTACCTTCGGGGCAGTACTAAATATATATTGCAGATAGCATATTGTTATAGGTCCTCATTAAAGAAAAAGATCTTACTGAGTAATACATTTTGAAAAAAATGACATTTTAGTCATTTTGTGTGTTGGAGCAAATGGGGGAGTTGTCCACAACTTCATCACAGGGACATTACCTATTCAGCCAATTTGAAATTCCCATAGGTATAGTGATTACAACTTTCAAAAATTCATAACTTTCTTATTCTTGTCCGATTTCGTTCAAACTTTTACCAATCTGCTTCTCTGATTTTTCCTCTTTCTTTCAGAGCAACTTGCTATTAAATTTGGATTTCCCTTTAAATAATAATTATTATGAAGAAATCACACTCCGATCTAATTGCTAGTAACCAAAACTACATACATGCAGGGTTCCTATATGTCCAAGATCACAAATAGGAACATAAGTGTATGGCATACACGTATCGGCCTTCTGATAACAGCTTTCACAACCGATGAAGAACTGTCTGAATAAATATATGACAGCGTTAGTGATATCAATTGATCTCTGGAGTGTTTAATATTTTGTTCATGTATTGTAAAAAATATTTTATGGTATTTATCTTTATGAGTACCAGCAGGCAGTAACTATGTATGGTAAAAAAAGCAAGAAATGTTGTACTTGGGTCAAAATACTTGCTTGTATCATAGTTTTATACAATGAAATACAGAAAACAGTGGCATGGGCCAAATAAGTGAGGGGCACTACGAGGTATCATTTGGGGGCACAGGTCTTAGCACTATGGATAAAATGCAAATTAGGACATCAAAGTTGGATATGTGGGAATGCTTGCATCATCTTCTTTCATGTTCCTTTTCTCTTTTTTGAAGGTCTGTTTCCCATTCATTGTTTTGCCAGTCAATGTGGGGATGGGCCATTGTAGCCCCCCATCCCTTTCCAGTGCATTCTACATCACTGGCAGAAAACCACAAAATTCAGAACTCTTGTCTTTACCTTGTATCTTTTATATAAATATGTATCTTATTTTGACGAGGAAGATTTCATTATTTTCTTTTGTTATTTTGTATGATATGAAGATGATATTTTGGGGTAGTAATAGAATAGTGAATGTACATTTCATTATTGTATTTATTTGATTATGAGAAGGAAATAAATGTCTTTTGAATCTGAATTTGAATCTGATTGATATGAAAGATGCCCTTCAGTAAATAAAATACAATACTATAGACAAGAAAATACAGTTAAAATTATTTTATTATGAACCAGTGAGAGGATCAAAGACAAGGAGAAAAACTCATAATTACATTCATTTCATATATATGACAAAGACACCACAAATTTCCATCATTGTTATGAAAAAAATATTGTATTACTTATTAGTTCATATGGAATGATTGTCCAAAAGATTTGATGTTTTGTTGGTAGTTTATCTCTTCCTGATTTTTTGGCATTTTTGGATAGGGCAAAAAATATTTTGGGCAGGTTTGGTGAAGTTTCAACTTGCCCATGTCAGCTGGATCAATCATACCATGAACTGTCATACCTGTAGCCCCCCCCCCCCCCACCACCATCAAACGGCAAAAAGAAAAAGAAAAGGAGACAGAAAAGCAGAAAGACAGGAGAGGAAAGAAAATATTTTTTTAAAGATGATCATGATACGACCAAGAAAGAGAAGATGATTCAACCTGCATCTCCCCTAAATAATCGGTTGCCTTTTTAGTTTGCAGTTTATCCATCTTGTAAGACCAGTGTCCCCCTCCCCTCTTCAGTGATGCCATTACCCCCTGGATGGGTCCACAGCACTGATGCCACACAACCGCGGGTGGTGTCTCCTGTGCCACTGACCAAAGAGTTATCACGTACTGTTAGTGTTAGAATGGAATCCGTTGATCTAACCAAAACTAAAGCAACATGGCAACATCTGACTAACTTTGGTTAGTGGTTGCACGTAAATTGCTTACCTCTTTATTGTCTCAGACAAGACTCCTAGAATGTCAACCTTTTAGTTTCAGATCTTTTACTTCTGGAGCACAGCCTTCAATCCACGCTGTGGTATGTGCATGTCAAGTGTCACCGAGTTCCCAGATATAACAACACAAGTGAATGGCCGCCGAGCTGATATTGACGCGATATCAATGATCATTTGCATACAATACACGCACACACATACGTTCATCAAGGTGCGTGACCTCGGTCGTACACTGCCCTAGTTATCCCACCAAAAGAAAAAGGGGATTCCCCCACTTTCGCTTATTACGCGTTCGAGGGGGGGGGGGGGGGGGGGGGATGGCAAATTGCTCTTTGATCTGATACTAATAGTCATTTGGTCTAACATTATTTCGGCCATCAACATTTCATCCAATAACAACTTGGTCCAATTATCACACTATTACTCTGTCCAATAACCATTTTGTCCTCGTCCAATAACAATGTGGTCTACCTACCAGTTGGTCTATCCCATTTTGTCCAATTAACACTTTATCTATAATATCCAGTTTGTCCAATACCCTTTTTTGGTCCTATTTCCATATGGTCTAACATCATTTGGTGTAATATAAGTTTATCCACTATACAATATGGTCTAATCAACTGCATGATATTTGACCAAATAAGGTAAGTGACTTAGCTACATGGAGGGGGGGGGGGGGGGGGGGAGGGGGTAGAAAAAACTGTTTAGTATGGTGAATTCTTTGATTAAAATGACATCTGTCAATGTGTACGAGGAAGGTTGACAAATCAAGTGTAATAATGTTTATGACAAAAACAAATTCCCCATACCAGACAGTTGGGGGCATGCGCACGGAGGAATACACCCCCCCCCCCCCCCATTGAAAGGGGAAGGGGGAGGGAAGAGAGATATAACAAAAAAGAAAAAAAAAGCAACTTCTATGATTGTCATAAAATATACTCCATTAGCTATGAGTAGCAAAGCATCTACTAGTAATCATTTGAGGGGTCGAAAATTATCTGTGTGTATACGAGGGAGGGGGAGCTGGGGAAGTTTAATGTCGACTGTTTATTAACTTTCTTTTGAAAGTAACATATAAGTGAGTGATCAGAAGTACGGTACCTCTGGCAAAATATTAGGCCTCATCTACATTTGTCACTCTCAACCCAGGGATAAATGCATAATTTTATAAATATTTGGCTGCACGGCTATAGAGTACCAAAGTGTGACGTCATCAAATTTTTATTTTTGTATTTCAGTATTTTGGTAGAGCATGATGGAAAACGTTCACACATCAAATTTGACATGAATCAGTTCATGGTGGCCCAAGGTATGGCTATATGAATATCTAATTAGCCCCATTGAATTCAGTGTAAATTGGCCTGATTTTTAACAGTTTAGAACCAGGCCAATTTAACACTGACTTCAATGGGGCTAAGGAGGTATTCATGCGGCCATATCTCGGGGCCCAATGAGCCAATTGCCATAAAATTTGGCATATGGATGTTTTTCACCATGTTCCTTTGAGATATGGTATAAAAAATGTCAAAATGAAAAAATAGCTTTTTGTGACGTCATCACTTCGGTACTCTATAAACGGGGAAATGGACATTAAAAGAGTAGCAGGGTATTTTTTCTAAAGGTGGCGCTATACATGTATCTTCTTGAACAGAGCCATCCATACACATTGAGGGCACTGATCTTGAGATGTTGGAAGAAAGGAAGAGAGAGAGAGAAGCAGTGGTGGACTTCTAACGCTGTAGCATTTAACTATGTCAAAAATAAATCAAATTTCAATTACCAATGGTAATGCTGCTATGATTTTATTAATGTTGATAGGGCCTTTGATTTTTTTTCTTCTATATTCTTCCTTTTATTAAAAAAATATTCTAGCTAGCCTAGCCCGCCATCTCTTGTTGATGTTTAGTTAGTGGCTGGACGCTCACGCTTTGCAACATGGCGCTAGTTTGTTCAAGTAAGCACCGCTTTTATTTGATTAACTCATTATTATCGAGATTTTGTAGTAATGTTTTTGAGAGAATGTTGTAATATTAATTTGTTTCCTTTACAGTGTGATATTTTGGTTTTTGCAGTTGTGTGTTTGGAATGAAAACTCTGGATGCAATGTGCTATATATGTGGCGCCTTTATATGAGTCCCATCTATTGACTTTCAAGTTTGCACTTGAAATCCAGTATTGGCCTCGACAGCCACTCACGGGTACATTACTGTAAAATAGTTGGTATTTTCTGTCGCATGTACTAAAGGTATGGGGGGAAAATAAGATAAATATTTTAAATACTTGCTTTCAAATTCAGCCCTTAAAAATCTCACTCCTACCTCAAATGGCCGTTAGGAAGAACTTTTGATATTTACAGCAAAATCCAGACCAAAGTCAAAATCTTGTCCAAAACCGGAGAAATCCCCGCCGATTTGTTTCGCGATCGCGTGTTGTTTACAAACTGCCGATGTCTTAGACTAAAATCGGCCAATATAATTTTTGTCCACGAAGAAACTCGGGATCGCAAGGGCACATCGATCTTTACGATCGCGCACACAGAAAATCGGAACTTTTCGTGTACGCCATAGCCATAGGGACCACATCAGCAAGCAATGGTCATATTGACCACTCATAGGTACACGCCATTGCCGACTGTGTAGTAACGCAGGCAATAGTGAGTACGGTACTAATATGTATCACTGTGCATTTTTGGCTATATTTAAGTGAAACCCATATCTTGGTGTTTACTTAAATATAACTAATTATGTTGAATAATAGATGATTAAAACTTACCAGTTTGTTTTGTGACCTTTGAAGAGGGTTTCCTGAAATTTTGGGTCCTTTTTGTCGATAACTGCTATCGAGACTGTCCCGTCAGCATCCAGTTTGTATTTTTCACGATTATGATGAAGGGAGCCCTCAGCGCTCGTAGTAGTACCGGCGCGATGGGTTCGTCGATCTCCTACGAAGACCTGAAAGGGCCAAACTGACGACGTAAAAAAATAAAAAATATTACGTACGTACGTAATAATTACTACGTACGTACGTAATATTTTTAATTTTTTTACGTCGTCAGTTTGGCCCTTTCAGGTCTTCGTAGAATAGCTTGTGTGCGTAACATTCTGCGTACGTATCTACGGTGCGTAACCATGTAGAGCGGCCTCACTAGTGCGCAACATTATTGAGAGCAGTCGTGATCTGTATGGAGATGTGGGTAACAAGTACCGAAAAGAGGGCTGTAAATGTAAGTTTTTATAACTTTCTACATTTTGTATCTTAACGAACTGATAACTTAAAATCTAAAGAATGATACTTAAGTATCAGTTTGCCCACAAAAACATCAATTTCAAACAAAATTACATCTGTATCCCCAATACCCAGTATACACACATGTATATGATTCTAATGGTCAATATGACCATTGCTTGCTGATGTGATATTGACCATTAGAATCATATACATGTGTGTATACTGGGTATTGGGGATACAGATGTAATTTTGTTTGAAATGGACGTTTTTGTGGGCAAACTGATACTGAAGTATCATTCTTTAGATTTTAAGTTATCAGTTCGTTAAGATACAAAATGTAGAAAGTTATAAAAACTTACATTTACAGCCCTCTTTTTGGTACTTGTTACCCACACCTCCATACGGATCACGACTGCTCTCAATAATGTTGCGCACTAGTGAGGCCGCTCTACATGGTTACGCACCGTAGATACGTACGCAGAATGTTACGCACACAAGCTATTCTACGAAGATCTGGAAGGGCCAAACTGACGACGTAAAAAAAAAAAATATTACGTACGTACGTAGTAATTATTACGTACGTACGTAATATTTTTAATTTTTTTACGTCGTCAGTTTGGCCCTTCCAGGTCTTCGTAGGAGATCGCGCCGGTACTACTACGAGCGCTGAGGGCTCCCTTCATCATAATCGTGAAAAATACAAACTGGATGCTGATGGGACAGTCTCGATAGCAGTTATCGACAAAAAGGACCCAAAATTTCAGGAAACCCTCTTCAAAGGTCACAAAACAACCTGGTAAGTTTTAATCATCTATTATTCAACATAATTATTTGCATTTAAGTAAACTGCAATAGATGAGTTTCAATTAAATATAGCCAAAAATGCACAGTGATGCAGTTTAGGTATGGGATGTGTGTTGGCTGCGTTACTACACAGTCGGCAATGGCGTGTACCTATGAGTGATAGGGACCGAATTTTTGAGGACAAAACTCTTTTGGGGAGATGTCAGCGCCCGCGGCGACCAGGAAATGTACACAATGACTCCGATAGCTCGTTTCGCGAGAATCAACAGTAAATTGCGGATTTCATTTTTGTAAATATCTTTTCCAACATTGGTGAGTTGAATTTATTGTATTTCTTGGATATTTTGGGGTCGGTTTTTGAAAATTAAATGCCGATTTTGAGTGAATATTGGTGACTTTTGTGCAGTGGTTTTTTAAAAAGATGAGGTGTATGACTGCCTACATTATACACACGAAGTATAGGAATGTAGCTATGAGTGGCAACAGCAACACTTTTATCACTCACGGGTACATTTCTGTAAAATAGTTGGTATTTTCTGTCGCATGTACTAAAGGTATGGGGGGAAAAATAAGATAAATATTTTAAATACTTGCTTTCAAATTCAGCCCTTAAAAATCTCACTCCTACCTCAAATGGCCGTTAGGAACACTCACGGGTACATTACTGTAAAATAGTTGGTATTTTCTGTCGCATGTACTAAAGGTATGGGGGGGGGGAAATAAGATAAATATTTTAAATACTTGCTTTCAAATTCAGCCCTTAAAAATCTCACTCCTACCTCAAATGGCCGTTAGGAAGAACTTTTGATATTTACAGCAAAATCCAAAGTCAAAATCTTGTCCAAAACCGGAGAAATCCGCGCCGATTTGTTTCGCGATCGCGTGTTGTTTACAAACTGCCGATGTCTTAGACTAAAATCGGCCAATACAATTTTTGTCCACGAAGAAACTCGGGATCGCAAGCGCACATCGATCTTTACGATCGCGCACACAGAAAATCGGAACTTTTCCGTGTACGCCATAGGGACCGAATTTTTGAGGACAAAACTCTTTTGGGGAGATGTCAGCGAATAGGAAATGTACACAATGACTCCGATAGCTCGTTTCGCGAGAATCAACAGTAAATTACGGATTTGATTTTTGAAAATATCTTTTCCAACATTGGTGAGTTGAATTTATTGTATTTCTTGGATATTTTGGGGTCGGTTTTTGAAAATTAAATGCCGATTTTGAGTGAATATTGGTGACTTTTGTGCAGTGGTGTTTTAAAAAGATGAGGTGTATGACTGCCTACATTATACACACGAAGTATAGGAATGTAGCTATGAGTGACTTTTCTGTTTCTGCAACGTGAGATTGCTTGTAACTTTTTAAAATGCGTTTCTCCACGCTGAACATAAGGAAAGGATGTGGAATGTACAGATAAATTATGAAGCTGTGCTTTTTGTGTCAACTTTCTCAATCCAAAATTTTTTTTTTAAGAGAGAAAGTCAGACAATTTTGACAAAGTCAAAAACAATGAAAAAGAGTGATTGGCATGATTGGGAACTCTCATCTCACAAATAATTTTCATGATTGAAATATGAAATGTATCACTCTCACTCAGTCACTAGGTCTTAGCCTGACAAATTTTCCAGTGTTTCTTACAGTACAGACGTAGCTGAAGACTAGCATGACTAGAGAACATCAGCAAGCAATGGTCATATTCACTCACGGGTACATTCCTGTAAAATAGTTGGTATTTTCTGTCGCATGTACTAAAGGTATGGGGGGAAAATAAGATAAATATTTTAAATACTTGCTTTCAAATTCAGCCCTTAAAAATCTCACTCCTACCTCAAATGGCCGTTAGGAAGAACTTTTGATATTTTCAGCAAAATCCAAAGTCAAAATCTTGTCCAAAACCGGAGAAATCCCCGCCGATTTGTTTCGCGATCGCGTGTTGTTTACATACTGCCGATGTCTTAGACTAAAATCGGCCAATAAAATTTTTGTCCACGAAGAAACTCGGGATCGCAAGCGCACAGCGATCTTTACGATCGCGCACACAGAAAATCGGGACTTTCCGTGTATGCCACATAGGGACCAAATTTTTAAGGACAAAACTCTTTTGGGGAGATGTCAGCGCCCGCGGCGACCAGGAAATGTACACAATGACTCCGATAGCTCGTTTCGCGAGAATCAACAGTAAATTACGGATTTGATTTTTGGAAATATCTTTTCCAACATCGGTGAGTTGAATTTATTGTATTTCTTGGATATTTAGTGGTCGGTTTTTGTAAATTAAATGCAGATTTTGAGTGAATGTTTGTGACTTTTGTGCAGTGGTGTTTTAAAAAGTTGAGGTGTATGACTGCCTACATTATACACACGAAGTATAGGAATGTAGCTATGAGTGGTCATATTGACCATTAGGATCATATACATGTGTGTATACTGGGTATTGGGGATACAGATGTAATTTTGTTTGAAATGGAGGTTTTTGTGGGCAAACTGATACTTAAGTATCATTCTTTAGATTTTAAGTTATCAGTTCGTTAAGATACAAAATGTAGAAAGTTATAAAAACTTACATTTACAGCCCTCATTTTGGTACTTGTTACCCACACCTCCATACGGATGACGACTGCTCTCAATATGTTGCGCACTAGTGAGGCCGCTCTACATGGTTACGCACCGTAGATACGTACGCAGAATGTTACGCACACAAGCTATTCTACGAAGACCTGGAAGGGCCAAACTGACGACGTAAAAAAATAAAAAATATTACGTACGTGTACGTAGTAATTATTACGTACGTACGTAATATTTTTTATTTTTTTACGTCGTCAGTTTGGCCCTTCCAGGTCTTCGTAGGAGATCGACGAACCGATCGCGCCGGTACTACTACGAGCGCTGAGGGCTCCCTTCATCATAATCGTGAAAAATACAAACTGGATGCTGACGGGACAGTCTCGATAGCAGTTATCGACAAAAAGGACCCAAAATTTCAGGAAACCCTCTTCAAAGGTCACAAAACAACCTGGTAAGTTTTAATCATCTATTATTCAACATAAGTATTTGGATTTAAGTAAACTGCAATATATGAGTTTCAATTAAATATAGCCAAAAATGCACAGTGATGCAGTTTAGGTATGGGATGTGTGTTGGCTGCGTTACTACTGTACACAGTCGGCAATGGCGTGTACCTATGAGTGGACTAGAGGTACACTACTAGCACTCACGGGTACATTTCTGTAAAATAGTTGGTATTTTCTGTCGCATGTACTAAAGGTATGGGGGGAAAAATAAGATAAATATTTTAAATACTTACTTTCAAGTTCAGCCCTTAAAAATCTCACTCCTACCTCAAATGGCCGTTAGGAAGAACTTTTCATATTTTCAGCAAAATCCAAAGTCAAAATCTTGTCCCAAACCGGAAAAATCCCCGGCGATTTGTTTCGCGATCGCGTGTTGTTTACATACTGCCGATGTCTTAGACTAAAATCGGCCAATGAAATTTTTGTCCACGAAAAACTCGGGATATTGTATTCGTAGTGGTCAATATGACCACTATTCGTGGTGTGGGTTATATGACCATAAAGTTGTACATGTACAAGTGGTATTACAGGCAGCCGAATACAGGTGTGTAAGTTTATACCATCATTGTCTTCCTTATGTCTTCATTACACATTGAGGTTCCAGAGATTCCTGTAGCTACTAACACTTCGGGAAGACACTGTATGTTAGGTTATAGTTTATATAGTCTTTGAGTATCATCAGCATCGGGCAGGGTCTTTCAGAAGACTCTATATAATGTTGGTTGTATTGGGTTATGCGATAATGCAGGTATATGCAGGTCATTGTTTATACTAGTGCTGTGTCAAAACAGTTAAACGACCGTGAGGTCCATAAATCGAATGGATTTCACTGTTTTCGGTTAGCTGTGAAAAGTTCTACATGATTTCATATACAGGGGAATGCCCAAAAGCAAAACATAAAACTTGCTATAAAAGCATAAGTTTCCTCTTTTTTAAAAATTCATAACAGTGCTAAAAAGTATCAATTTACCTACCATAATTTGATTTTAGAATGTCTTATTTCTTGTTATTTTGTAGTTTAAAAGTTGGTTCTAGCTTTAAATGCTGATAATCGTTCAGCAATGCTGGGCTGCCATCTTGGTATCATAAATATGCAAAGCTTTATGTAAGTTTATATGTGTAAATTAAAACCAGCTCTGTTGCATAAAAGTTACCATTAACAGTAAATTTGCCATCAATGGTAACTCCCATGGAAACCTTGATTTTGATTGGCTGTTGAGTGATGTTACCATGGTAACATTACCATTAATGGTAAGTTTTATGCAATGGGCCCAGATCTTACATGCATTGATGCAGGGATTTGATAGACAATATGGCTGCCCCCATCAGTAGGAGTAGTAGACTCTTTCAACATTTTGAAGCTTAAAATCACTTTGAAAACAAGAAAATATTGATAAATAAGACATTCTAAGCTCAAATTTTGGTAGGTATAGGCTGTTTATCACTATTATGATTAAAAAGAGGAAAATAATGGCTTTTGTAGCAAGTATCTTTTTTGGGGGTTATGCCCGTGTCCCATGTGTTCAAAATGGTGTATCACCCAATTATTATAACCTTGCATATGTGTGAGTGCGGGTTTTTAGCCCTCGTTAAACAGAAAATGAAATAACCGAGATATTACAGCACTAGTTTATACCATGTTTTTCTTCTGTATATCTTCAGTTTCCAACAAGGTGCCAGAGGTTCCTGTACTAGTATCACCAGCATCAGACAGGGTCTGTCAGACATGTTTATTATAAGATTATACAATAATGTCATATTGAGTGATATGATGAGCCTTTAACACATGTATCTATTTTTTAAAACTATATCTGCAGTTTCCAATGAGGTGCCTGAGGTTCCTGTAGTATCACCAGCATCAGGCAGGGTGTTTGAAAAGAGGCTCATTGAGAAGTACATCTCAGAGAATGGCACTGATCCAGTCAATGGAGAGCCTCTCTCAGAGGATCAGCTAATTGAGGTCAAAGGTCAGTAAAAGCAATGTTGTCTCTTTGCCCCTCTCTAAGAAATGGCTGTCTTTCCTTTCCTTAGGCCTGGTAAAATTTATTCCTAGTTCCTCAACCAGATTTGTCAAACTATGAAATTATCAAAATAAACAGCTACACCCAGTATCTGCACATTGTGAGATCATTTCCTTTTATTTCACATTTGATACTTTTGTAACATAATGCCAATCATATAAAATGGCTATCAGGTCATAGCAGAAAAAGTTTTCTTTATGAAATTTCATATGTCCATGACCCACATGAATATGAATGTTAAGATTTTCAATTACATCTTGTCATTTCAGAATAAAATAATTTTTTGGAGTAATTTTAAAGATCTTTCATCTGCATTTGCAAGAATGAAATGAAAGTATGTAGGTGTAAAATGGAGATTATTTTCTTAATTTGATAATCCTCTGTAGTTATTGAATTATTTTTTGGTTCTCATCTTTTCATCCTCAATTCATGAATAAAATCCCCTCCTTTTTTTTTTTACAGTGAACCCATTGGTGAAGCCAAGACCCCCTACAGCAACCAGCATTCCAGCCATCCTAAAGCTCCTCCAAGACGAATGGGATGCCTGTATGTTGCACAGCTTTACGCTCCGTCAGCAGCTTCAGACGGCTCGTCAGGAGTTGTCTCACGCCCTCTATCAGCATGATGCAGCATGTCGTGTCATCGCTAGGCTCACCAAAGAAGTTACTGCTGCCCGTGAAGGTATAGTGTTGCAGAGAGTGACTTTTTGCCTACTGGAATATCAATTTTATCACTGTCTGATATTAACCTAAAATAAGTGTTCTTGATGGATTCCACTTTTGTCAATGATAGATGCATTTTGTCTAATGATTTTTATGAAGCCTTTTGTTTATGTAACAGATCCATGGTTCCCTCACTATTATTTAATGTGATGATGCAGGGTGGTCCACAGACAAAAATTCAAACATGTAAAATCGCAACTTGGAAGAAGTATAAACTGATGTGCAAAGCGCAAAGTTCCCTTGCGGTTGGAGTCCAGAGCCTGCTTGAGGGCACTGGAAGTGCCATGGTTCTCTGAGGCTTTCTGCTGCAACACCAGGCATATTTTGAAGTATTTTGAAACAAATTTTATGACTAATATTTCATAAATAAATTTGGTTTGAAAATGATTATTTAAGAAATCTTGACCTGTCGCTGATTTTAAAACCTGTAGTTTCAAAATTCAAACCTGTCTCTGCTACATGTTAAAACCCCTTTTGGACCACCCTGGATGATGGATGAACAGTTACATGTACTTTCTAAAACACATGCTGCAATGTCATTATCCTGTTCGTACATTGGTAGATGTACACTCAGAATTAGAAATTAGACAGTTGATCAAGTCTCTTTGTCCCACAATAGTAAAGAGTTCAGCTGAAATGAAACAAGGGCACGGATACCCTTAAAGGCAAGCTTTGAGGACTTGTGTGCAGTACCAGATCGCACACAGCTGGTAAAATTGCAAATTGATGCATACACACATACGAATCTTACACATGGAGGAAAAAGATGCTGGGACATTACCCCACATGTGTAGACTCGAAGCATGGCCTCAAAGAAATCAGAGACTGTTCAGTTTGGTTTAGGAGAAGAGTTATTCTGAGAAAATACCCTCCTGGGGCAGATCTCTTAAAGCTATGGATTGTATGTGCATTAACTAAGACTGTCCACTTATAAAACCAAGCAGTAGGACCATTGGTGCCATTTAACCAATCTCATTTCACTCCTAGGAACTCTGACTTTAATTTATGTTTTTTCCTTAGTCTATATCGACGACAATATGTGACACTTTGAAAATTAAAGAACTTACATCCTTGTACCTTGTCATTGCAGCCTTGGCTACTCTGAAGCCCCAGGCAGCACCAGGTATCGTACCAGGGGCAGCCATGCCTGCGGCTGTGGCTGTCCAACCCAGTGCTGTCCAAGAACCCATGGAAGCCGCTGAAGCCGGTCCTATGGGTATGACTGAAGATATCATACAGAAGGCAAGACATGTTCCAAGGATGATTTATTTCCCCCAATATTCAATCTTAGTTACTGGGATTCTTGATAAAAATGTCTCCAAATTTTAAAGTGATTATCCAGAAGTTCAAAATGGTCGGAAATTTGAATATTCCTCCTGTTATTGGCAACAGGCTTAACTAAGAAGATATCAGTAGTATTAAGTCATTGCGACAATTTGCTATTTGTATCAACTGCAAATGAGAATGTCTTTCATCCTACTGATAATTATACAGCCTCATTTCTGCACTATATTCTCTTGTCTATGCTAGTACTATGTAAATCAACAGAGTGGAGTATTCTGGGTGATTTTTCAGTTACAAGCTTTTCTGTATCTCCAAATATTAGATACCATATCAGAATTTTAACCACATTTGACTTCATTTCAAAATTTGAATATTTCAAGTGACTATTTCAACCACACACAGGCTGAACTGTGACCCAAATTCCTCCTTGTTTACCTGTGCAGTGTACATTTCACAGAATATAGAGAGATAACTTGCTTGTAAATTTCATCCTGCTTGAAAGTGAATTTCACTATTTGATTGACAGGTGGAATGTGGAATGATGATATGCTTGTAGATTTTGTGTTTATTTCCAGAAACTGAAATTCATTGCAAGTGAATTACATATACATCATGTGCTTCAGGTGTCTTGTGTAGATTTCAAGATTCTTTCTGCAGCATTGGCTTCTAAAGGGCATCCACTCTCTCTCTCTCTCTCTCTGTCTCTGTCTCGCTCCTTTTATCTTTCAGTTGGTTGTTATATGGTTCCTTTCTTTGGTGTGATTAGGAAAGTTAGTAAGAAATATTTACATATTTTGTTTGGAAATTCGTACAAGAAATAGCTTTTAAAGATGAGTTGAATCCAAATAGAATCTTAGGATTTTTTAGATTACCTCAGGGCTTGTTAACTTGTACCCTTTGTAATATGATTAGACTTTCATAAATCAGATTTAATTTTATTCATGTCATTCTCCTGCATATTTGGATTTCCTCACCAACAGCTGCAAGAACGTGCCAACGTGCTTACAGCAGAGCGTAAGAAGCGTGGTAAGAAGGTTCCCGATGAACTGGCTCCATCTGAAGATATCAGGAACTACAGACCAAGAGCTTCTCATCCTGTAAGTTATCTTTTATTCCGGGAAGGTCATCACCACAAATAAAATCTTACTTGAAATCAAATTTGCAAAGTCTACCAATGAGAACTGTTCTTCAACTCTGTTATCCAATATTTCATAGCATCTTAGTTCAAAATGTTGTTTGATCAAAGCTAATCCTCTTATGATTTGCTCGCTTTCGACACTTGGAAATTCCTCACCTCCCTGAAAAAGGGCCATTACTGCTATTGACAATATGTGGCTATAACGACCTTATTGGAGGCAACCAATTTTTTTTTTTTTTTTTGGGGGGGGGGGGTGAAATTATTTGATAGCAAATAAGGAATGGTTGAACTTTAAAATTGAAATCAGTTCTTATTGATTGTATGTAAGTGTAAATGATTCCTTGATGTAATGAAGTAAGCATTGTTGGAATGATACACGGATATTCAAATTTATGTAACAGATTTCGCTTCAGTATGTTTGCAGCGCAGCAAGTATGGAAAGATTCCCAAAGCAACTCTCAATATATGTGATGCCATTAGTAGGCTAATCATAAAAGCTATCTATAATCAGTCTATATACACTTCTCATTTGTACGTAGGGTCTGCACAGTGCCAGTATTCCTGGAATATTGGCGCTTGATTTACAGGCATCTGATACATCCAAGGTTCTCACTGGTAAGTGTTCCTTCGACAAAGACTGAATGGTCGTTAACCCCTTCCATGCCACCAGACTTTTGAGCAAATGTCAAAAATGAATTTTCAAGAGTTAAACATTAACTTTCAAAGAGTATTTTCTCGAGCAAACTGGGCAAAGTTATATTGCATAAGAATAAACATTATACTGATGGAACAGGTTTCTGTATGAGGAAGAATTTTCAAGCCATTCTGAGCCAAAACAAAATGTTCAACAATCAAAATTTGGGGCAGGATTTGCCGCCCACGGCATGGTAGGGGTTAAAGAGTTATGTACACTTCCTATGAATGAATGTACTGATGAGAGTCATCTCATTTGATTGCAGTTATGCTCCTTGAGTAAAGTGTAAGTATTGTAGAAGGCTTATATCCCATTAATAATGTGTCATCATCCACTACAATATCTGCCATTTATTATCTTACTGGTTGAAATCCAGACAGTATATGAATGGTATCAAATAACTTCATTTAAAGATAAAGTTGAGTTAAGGTCGTGCGATTACATTGTGAAAGAAACTGTCTCAAAGCAATTGGGAAAGGTTAATCATATATTACATAAGAATTGGTGTATGCTGTAAGGTTTTGGAATCGCCAAAATGGTAAGAAATTGACTATCCTGGTGAGAGTGACATGCACTGCACACAGAAATGTGTATATGGGACTGCATACACATGTTTGGCCCAAACATTTCAGCTGTTTCTTGTAATATTTTTAATATGAGGGCATTTGAAGAGAAATCCTTTTCAGGGGACATTTCTACTATGATGTTCTTCCAAACTGACATAAAAGGAATGAGAAAGCTCACAAATTATTTTTTCGCCTTCCAGGGGAGTGTTTCATCAAGCGTTTTGTCAGTGATTTTTACTGACAAATTTGCTCTCAGCCAATCAGATGCAAGGATTTCAGTAGCTTATAACAGTTGTCAGTAAAAATCACTGACAAAAGACTGGATCAAATGTTCCCCTGAACTCAACTTTCTCTTTTAAGAACATTTTGTTTCAAGATGTATTCTGAACATGTGAATGTCTTTTAAAACTGACAAATGTGGCTGCCCCAGAGTCTGTCCTGTAGCTTCAGTGCAATTTTCTGTTCCAATTAAAGTGTTTATGGCAGGTTCCAACCCTTCTGTGGCCACATTAGCTTTTCACCCTCTGTCTCTGAATCATACATGATTTGTAGATGCCCTATAATAACTAGAAATATTTTCATTTGTAGGAGGAGCTGATAGAAATGCTGTGGTGTTCAACAAGGATACGGAACAAGTGACGGCCATCTTGAAAGGTCATACTAAGAAGGTCAACAATGTCATCTACCATCCTACAGAGGTATGCTTCTAACTGATCTCTTAAAATATCCCCATTTTGCTTTAAACCTTTCACCCCACAAAAAATTGCTCTTTCATTTTGCAAAGTGCCTCCGCTAGTCTTACGTGTTATGCAAAGCAAAAATGTAAAAATTCTCTATTTGGGGTTCTGTGGGTAAGGATTTATTCCCTGATACGTCTTGGTTACGACTTGAACCAATGGTCTCCTAATTGCTTTCCTTCAAACCTAAATTTTTTTTCATAGCATCCTACAAAAAGGGCACTTACAGCAGAATGACATGAACAAGTCATTTTATTTCTGCAGATAATTGTCATAACTCTAAAATAAGGCAGTTATGAAGAAAAATTCAGATTTCAGTATCTTATAACAGTTATCGGTAAAAATCACTGACAAAACGCTTGATGAAATGCTCCCCTGAATTCTCCCATTAATGTAGGAACCGCCCAGTTGCCGTGGCCAAAGGGTTACGGGATATTTGTTTAACTATTGGCTATTAAACGTTATCTCTGATAAGCAAATTCGAATGTTCAGAAATTGTTATTATATCATTTAGTCACAGTGGAATGGACTTAAAATCGGTTGTGTGGTGTATTATAATTCATTGGCTGAATTTGGTAACCATTCTCTCTATCATACGGGTTATCCAGAGAAAGAGTTTAGTTTAATATTTTCAAGCACTGACAAAGCTGCCATGTTCACTTTTCAACTGTATAAATGTATTCTTTATCTTTGCTACAGGATGTTGTCTTCACGTCTTCGCCAGACGCAACCATACGCATCTGGATTACCCAGAATGCATCTTGCTCCCAGGTTGTACGTGCTCACGATGCCGCTGTGACCGGCCTCAGTCTCCATGCCACCGGAGACTTCCTCCTCAGCTGTTCCGAAGATCGTCACTGGGCGTTCTCTGACATAGCGACCGGACGCGTCCTCACCAAAGTCTCGGATGATTCTGTTGGACATGGTAAGATTAGGTTTGAGCTGCTAGTGAGATATCCTTCTCTTTCTTGCAGCCCATTTGAGATGAGTAAAATGAGATATTAACTGATTATTCTGTTGGACATGGTAAGATTAGGTTTGAGCTGCTAGTGAGATATCCTCCTCTTTCTTACAGCCCATTTGAGATGAGTAAAATGAGATATTAACTGATGAAGAGAGAGAGGGGAGCTTTGAAGATTTAGTATAGCTTTTGAAAATACTTGTTGACAAATCAGATGAAATATGTCTATTTTATATTTCATGAAGTAAATGCCGTGAAGATATCTATAACTCGCAACAATTTTTTTTTTTTTTTTAAATTCATATAGTCGCAACTATTATTGATATGATGATGATGATGATGATAATTGCATTGATAAGAGTAATAATAATATTGTGTTTTCTCAGCTCTGACCTGTGCTCAGTTCCACCCTGACGGTCTCATCTTCGGGACTGGAACCGCCGACAGCGTCATCAAGATCTGGGATCTGAAGGAGTGTACAAATGTGGCCAACTTCCCTGGTCATTCCGGTCCGGTCACTGCTCTGGCCTTCTCTGAGAACGGTTACTACCTGGCTACAGCAGCTGATGATGCCATTGTTAAACTCTGGGATTTGCGCAAGCTGAAGAACTTCAAGAACATCACTCTGGATGATAACTATGAGGTTGGTAATCTTAATTTATTTGGGATGAGCCCTACCTTTGGAAAGATGTAGCTAATATAAAATATTTATAAATCTTCATGATATCTGTTGGTTTTAAACTTCCAATGATGCGTTATATGACGGCAGCGTCAACAATTTTAGAAATGCTCTCATTTCAAACACGAGTTTTAGAGAATCACAAATTATGTGGAACAAATTTCAGGTGAAAGGTCAATTAAGGTCAGTTGAGTTCAATTGTGTTCCAAAAACATAACCTGAGGTTAAGTTTTTGAATTTTTAGTTTATATCAAAAGTATTTGTTCAGATGCTGTGAAACTTGGCGTCATTCTTGGTAGGGATTGTCTTTATGTCACCCTCTTTCAAATGAATACCCAAATCTTAAATTTTCATCACATTAAAGGTCACCTACTGACAGTTTAACTCGGTTAAGTTTTTGGTAAAATTTACTTTGTCTCTACATACATGTATGTAGTATGTACATTAGTGCTGGGACTAAAAACCAGGTACCCGGGTCCCGCCCCCCGCCCGAGAGCATCGGGTCCCGGGTCAAAATATTACATGCCCGTTTCCCGAAAATAAGTATTTAATGATTACTCATGTATGTAACATGACAAGGTGGTAGATAACGTCGACCAGCCATTCAATATCTACATATCGCCATCCTACTACGGTAGGATGGCGAAAGGTAATGTCCTTTGCTTAGCATGTGTGCGCTTAACAGACGCCTGGCTGAAATGCTCCCCAGGGAGTGGAGAATGTGCATACACTGTGTGCGGGCGTGCCAAAATCCAATGACCGGGGATAATAATAATGCGCCATGAGCATCTTTCATGATGGATACCGGCGCAATACAAATGTCCATATTATTATTATTATTATTATGTAAATATCCATGTAGCGCCCCAATGCAGTGATGCGCTTTCGAGTTTTTCCCAGTGTTAATAGCTTCTTAAGGGTAAATATAAGCTTGTAATTTGTGTTATATGATTTTCAGGTAACCGGGAACCCGCCCGAAAAATCGTCAGGTTCCCGAATTGAAAAAATACCTGAAACTCCCACCCCTAATGTACATGTATTGTACACATGCATTTGGCCATTTCTACAAACTTTGCTGATGTTGGATTTCAACTAAAAATAGCAGGGATCATCCTTAGGCAAGGAGGATCTAAATTAATACAGATGGGGAACCTACCAATATGGGGGGGGGGGGAGTCTTGGGGGCACCACCCCCAAGAGCACCAATAATGACAGTAATTTTTTTATTTTTGCTTCTTCTGCTTTAAGCCTTGTTGCAAGATTGTATGTGAAGATGGTAGGTATCATCCTTAGAGGAAGGAGACCTCGATTTATTAAATAGGATACCTTGCCCCCTAGGGGACTCAGGGGCAGCACCCCTAAAATGCCCCTATTGTGAAATGAGATGTATTAAATGCATGGCTAGGTTCTAACCAAACTAGGTAAGAATCATCCTTAGGCAGAGGATATAATTCAAATAGGGTACCTATCCCTTAAGGAGGGAGTGGAGTGGTGGGGGGCTTTTGCTCCCCCAAGAGTCTATGACACCAAATTGATATTTTCCTTCTTCTGTAAAACCTATTTCTACATGTAGATTGTTACGGGAAGGAGACTTCACGTTGTTCAAGTGTAGTAGATTATTATCTTCAAGGGGTCTGATGCAGCACCCCAACAGTGTCGCAATGGCAATTATTTCATGTACACATATTCGGGGAGGGGGCAGCACCCCTTAAGTTGCCCCAACCTTTGATTTTCCACCTAGTGAAAATTTTGCCCCGATAATTACGCAATGCAGGCGAGACTGCCCTGGGCATTTCCCTTGGTTTTTTTTATAGTTGTATAATGAAAGAGATAGAGAAATGATATAGAGAAGGACTAACTGATGGCTTTTTAGTTTTAGTTAGTTTTTAATCGTATTAGTTGCATAATGAAAGTGATAGAGAAATAATATAGAAAAGGAATAAACTGATCACTTATCAATTCAGACAGTGTATGTACAGAAAGGTACAAACCTCACATTTAATTTTTCTTGAAATGTGTATCTTGTGTCTGTGCGTCCCTGTAAGCCTGGTAGGCACTCAATGCATTAATTTGTGTACTTTGTTTATTATTAGAGAACTGGATGGATGCATTTATTTGAATGAATAGATATTTCAAGTTTAGAAAAAATGGTTTAATTTACGGGGGTACTGTAAAAGTGGTTTCTTTCGCGTACAGATACTTTCGCGGTTTCCATCGATGCCGACTTTTTCGCGTGTGTTTAAATTCGCGGTCGGCAAAATCTGTGAATTCACAGTCGGCAAAAACTGTTTTTTGCACATGAATGAATTCTTTTGTTTTACTAGTAACATCACCAACATACTCCAGTACAACGACCACGCAGGAGTTGACCTACATTGCGCGGTATCGCTGTGTACCGCTGTGCGTGGCTGTGTGTGGCATGTGGCAATGCGCGGAATCTTGGCAAGATAAATTATTCAAAGTGGAGTGTGTGTGCAATAGCGTTGTATGTGTACAGCGTGTAAGATCAGAAGCCGTAAGCTTTGCAAGCGGCGAGTTCAAAACATTTCCTAGCGTGGTTAATTTCGCACGACTTTTCAAAGCATTTTCGTGTGATGTTAAATTCGCGGTTCAATCTCAACACGCGAAAAGCGCGAAAATAAAACCACCGCGAAAGAAACCACTTTTACAGTACTTGTTTTTTTCCAAAGGTTCGTTTTCCAGAGATTCATAATTCCGAAGGTTCGCAATTCCGAAACACATATTTCACATAGAAGGGTGTTCATAATTCCGACAATGAAATAGGGTTCATAATTCCAAATATTTTATTCATTTCTCTGAAGGTTTGTAATTCCAAGGTTCGTAAGTGGAATAAGGTTTGTAATTCCGAAGGTTCGTAATTGCAAAAACGAAATAGGGTTCATAATTCTGAAAATTCTGAAAATCATAATTCTGAAAACTCTCCACCCAAATGAAGTCAATGGGTACCCGGTAGGAAGAAATTCCTTGAATGCCTTAGCGCATATTATGGCGGCTCGGCTAAAGCCGGGGTAATTAATGTGATACTTAGCGCAATACAGTATATTTGTATAGTAGCTGCGCTATATAAATGGACATATTATTCTTATTATTAAATTGAAAAGGGTTCATAATTCCGGAAATCCAATTATTCAGAATTACGAACCTTCAGAAATATGAGTCCTTTGTTATTTTTAGAATTAAGAACCTTCGGAAATACGAAACGTCGGAGTAAAGAACCTTCAGAAAAACAACATGTAACTGAATTTACAGTCAAGTGTTATCAAGAGGCAGTGAGAACATCATTGTTCTGGCTGTAAATCAAAAGTTATTAGAAATTCTAGTATTAATTTCATTTTGTGTGATAAAAGAACAGGATGTAATCATCTTTGCAAGCTAGTCCCAGGTCACAAATTCATCCTACAGTCTCCACTTGACTTGTTTCACTTTTACTTTGTGAAAAAGAGATATATATATACAAAGATAAAGTCTTAAATATACCCCCTCAACTGAAATACAGTCTGACAGACAAGTTAAAGAGAAGGTTGAGTTCTGGGAAAGGTGAACAAATAATTTGTGAGCTTTCTCATTCTTTTTGTCAGTTTGGAAGAATGTCATAGTGAAAATGTCTCCTGAAAAGGATTGCTCATCAAATGCCCTGCCATTCAATATATCACAAGAAACGGCTGAAATCCTTGGGACAAACATGTGGGTGTAGTCCCATATACACATTTCTGTGTGCATTGCATCTGACTCTCAGCAGGATTGAGTCAATTTCTCCTCCTTTTGGTGATTCTAAGACCTTACAGCATACACCAATTCTTATGTACTATATAATCAACCTTTCCCAATTGTTTTGAGACAGTTTCTTTCATAATGTAATCGCAAGACCAGGACTCGACTTTATCAACTTTATCAGCATTGTCCACACAATCCGCTTCCATAAAACAATTGCTGCGAAGCAAAAGCAATTTATGAGTTTAATGAATGGCAAGTAGAAGTGAAAAAGCAGTAGCTGTGTGTATCAAGATCCCCTTTAATAGCATACTTACATTTTGTATAAATTTATATGATACAGAAAATGCAAAGTGCACTATTCTTTTGTCATTCTATTATGCCCAAGGCATGTTATTATTTTTCCCCCCGCCATTAACGGGTGATCCAACATTTAGTCCTGTGGCAATAACTCTCAGCTTTATTTCATAAAAGATTTAGGGTTGGGGTTGCAATTGAGTTTTAAGCTGGTTTAGGGTTACAATGTCAGTTGGGTATAATGTTTGGTGCTGGGTTCAAATTTTTGAATTTGGTTAGTGTAGAAACTTTACCGCAAAACAATTATTGCCGGATTCGGACAACCCGTTTACAACCGTATATTTTGTGAACGAGGCTATCTGGTGAACACATCAATCATGTTGAGTGGCATGTGGCAGTGGTGTCGTGTATTCACATCAAGTAGATACGTATCCTTTTATGTTAGGTGAAGTGCAACCCCTAGGGATGTCCGTTAATCCTACTGGTACTGAAACATATATGGTATTACACAGAAGTTGCTCTGGAGATGTTTGATTGCCGTGATCTGTGCTCAAATTACTGGGCAAAAAAAATATATTTCTAGAAAATTGTAGATCTGCTCTGTACTGTTGGATTTATTTCAAGGATTGATACTTCTGCTTTTCCATAGATGTAGTATTAAACCAAGTGAACAAATACATTGTAGTTGATCCCTGTCTTATCCGGCTGGTCGACTGTATTAACAATATATCTTTTTACTTCAAACTGATTATGAATATTTCAATATTTCAATGTATTATAAGCGGATATTACACTATATATGTGCTATTGAATAGTACATTAAACCTGAGTTATCCTGACTTTCTTACTTGATTTCATTTCCTTTTCTTCTTTAGATCAAATCCTTGACCTTTGACCAGAGTGGTTCATATCTAGCCGTAGCAGGCACTGATCTACGAGTGTTCCTCTGTAAGCAGTGGCAGGAGCTGGCTGTTTTTACAGGTATGTTTGGAACTATGGATTAATTCTAAAATAGAAGGAGTGGGGTCCAGTCTGACAGAAAACCATTTCTTTTCCTTTCTCTTAAATGTCTATAGATTTCTTGTGCATCTTTACACTTTGATTAGAAACATGGCATTTCATAAGGCCTGATGATTTGCCGGGGTCAAATATATATTCACCCCCGTCTTTTGCTAGGTTGTTGACTTTGTACATATGTGGCATTTGGTTCTTTGTTTTGCTCAATTCTTGAAAACTAGATTTGAAATTTTCCTTTTGATGCAGGACTCCACGCTAACCTTTTTTTGGTAGGGGGTCTGGATATGAATTTTGGGGTCTGTATGCATTGAGCCTGATGCTAAAATCTTTTCATTTGTGGGGCTGGACCTGGATTTTGGGCGTCCATGTGTCCCGGGCGCCTGTTAGTGTCGAGCCCTGCTCTTATCTAATGTATAACTTGAAGGAGGTACATGCCATACAGTCCACCATTCATTTCCTCCGAAATGATTGAATACACATCTTGTAATTGCATGCGAGATTGTTGAAATCGCCCTAAGGTCAGTAGGTAACATTTTATTGAATTCCTCAATTCAATCCTGGCCCTTACATTATACCCAACTCTAAATCTAAACCTAAACCTAACCTACATGTAAAACCCATTCACAATTACAACCCAAGCCCTTATCCTGTATTAAAGGGGAAGTCCACTCTAGAATTTAGTTTATTGTAATAAAAGCAGAAAAATTAGAGAAATAAATTGGTAAACTTTTGAGCAAAGAAATAAGAGAGTTATGAATTTTTAAAGTTATAATCGATCAAACACAAATTGACAGCTCCATGACATATCTTGTGAGCTCCTCTCCCATTTGTTCAATACAAACAATTTCATATATTTTCATTTTCGTAGTTGGTGATGATGGATTAGATTTTGTTTCATACAGGTTTTGTTGTTGCTGTTCTAAATGTAGAAGTCAAATCTTCATAACTATGTCCCATCCATTCACTTTTGTGTGTTGTAGATCACACCAGCATGACGACTGGAGTACGTTTTGGACAGCACTCGTCATTCTTGGCATCCTCCAGTATGGATAGAAGTCTTAAGTTCTACAGCCTATAAGCTACGTTCACACTCACCGCACTCAATACACTAGCCGGATGTACTGGTACCAATTCTTGGTAGAGTTTTTGGTACGTTTCTCTCATTGTTAGAACAATGCCCTCTTTGAAATCTCATCTTCAATGTTAGTTCTGTTTTGTGTACTTATATTGTCTACAAGTCTATTAGTCTATCGCCTATCTATAAGCTACATTAACACTCATCTCGCAAAAAACTTTGACTGGATGGAACAGTAACAATACATTAGCAGAATCCTTTGCAGGTTTTCAGTATGTTTCTCATATTGTAAGAACAATGGCCACGTTGAAATCTAATCTTCAATGCGAGTTCTAGTCATGCTGTTTACATTGTATAAAGAAACTGTAAGCCACATTCACACTAATCAAGCAGAACACACTGGCTGGATATACTTGTGGGAGTAACGAATGCAGAAGAAGAGTTCTCTGCAGGTTTTCTGTACATTTCTCTTCGTGTAAGGACGATGCCCGCTTTGAAATCTATTCTTCAATGTGAAGTGTAATGTCTATCAATCTGCCAAGATAATTATGTTACTCTTCCATCACTTTAGATTATTCTTGCAGATATTTGCTTGTTATATGTTACCCAGTGTAACAAATGAAGGATTTTGAATAGAGACAATTTTCTATGTTAGCCTACGTTTATGAAATCCTAGACCAGTCTGAGAAATCGTACATGTGTGGAGGATGCTATTTTTTCCGAATTGAATTTATTTTGGATTCTTTGTTTCATGCTATGAATAGGTTTTCTCTAGGGTTACTTGGTAGAAACTGCTGAATAAATGTGCACTGGATCATTGAAAATGAAAGCCAACCAACCTAAATGTAATGTCATTATATCATATTTCAATTTACATCTTATATAAATCAATGGCTTTCCTATTTTGATGTGAATAGAACTGGATCTTGTGTTTTGCATAGTCTGATATGCAAAATCTTTCTATGGAAGACAAAATGTTGCCTTTTAATTTTCTCTCTAAATCTCCCTGCATTTAGATATAGTAGTTGTTATAATATGAGCCTGATCGGTTAGTCACGGACGGACATTTGACAAATTTTGAAAGTTTGAAGGCCTGTAGAAAATAAGTATTTAATAGAAGAGAGCTATTTTATGTTTCATTGTGAAGGGTATCACTGAAGGAGTTGCGTTTTTTTGAAAATTTCGTTGCCATGGCTGCCTACGAAAATTAAAATCCATAAAATATTCAATGTCACGGACGGGCTAAATGGCCTACTCTTAACCGATCAGGCTCATATGCACGTGTTTTAGATGCAAATAGTCATTTGTTTCGTACTGCATCAACATATTTATAGGGAGAGCATGTAAATATCTGGAAATTTGTCACCAAAAACACCTCGTTTCACAGGTACACATTTGTGGACAGGGTAATTTAAGTTTGCATAATATCAGTGTACATCTTTGTATGCTCATTTTAAATACCGTAATAAATTGCCAGTTTGCTCATAATTGAATTAGGGTAAAATTGTATCATTCTTTTAGTGTCAGTGACTTATGAAGATATAAATATCAATTGTATTTCTGTAAATATGAATTCCATGAGCTCATTGGTTTGTTTGTTTTTCAAAGCTATTTTCCAATCGATGAGAGCATTCTTGATTGTTAGTAATAAGGTACTATCTTATATGATTAGCTTAGACATTTTTCTTTACTCAGTAAATGTGAAATTATTTTTATATGATTGTCTTTGACTTGTGTATTGCTAGTAGTTGTGTATTTTTTGCATTATTATGCCATCACTATCAAGTATGACAAGATAATTCAGTAGTGGGAATTTGCTCTGAAGGACTACAATTTTTTTCCTTGTGATGAACAGCTGGATCATGCACCCCGACTGCTAGTAAGAAAGCAAGTATGTTCTGGTAGATAAGCAACCAACATATCTATGGCTTTAAGTCCTATCAGAGGGACATTATTAAAGATTAATGCCTTACTTAAAGGCACTAGTGTATGGATCACATTTCAAATGTGGTACCCCCTCAGTATATCTGTTTTATTAATTTGTTTGAAGTTTAATGAAGAATTCACCTTCACATATCATTATGATTCTCCTGTTTCTGATGAGAAATTTAGATCATTTTGTGTTCCTTTAGCTACATATTCTGGACATAATCTGGACTTTTTTCATTTCATTTTAACAAGAATTAGTTTGATGGGTTATTGAGTAGACATCTGTAAAACATTGGAGTCGATATATAAATCTAAAAATATGTTTTCTTGCAAATCTTGTGTTTTCATGTATGCTTCTGTAAACTGTGTAAATAGAAAAAACCACATGTGTATTAATTAAATAAAAACCAACATCACACAAGTCTATTGATCTTAGGGTGCTATGATGGCAATTGCTCTGCAGTCGGTGCCCAACACCAAAGTCTTAACTTCAATCCTGTACCTAAAGATCACAATTATTCAATTTACATGTTGTACCGCTGACCTTAAAGAAAATGGTATGTATATAAATGTTTGGATCAATGTAGATCAAATAAAGTGGATTTTCAATGACTTACATCTTGCAAACTCGCTCTCCTAAATTGTTTGTATTTGTTGGTTTTTACCTTAGACAATGCAGCTAGAATGATTGGCCAAATTAAAAAGTAATCTGTACATAAAAGAATTCAAACATTTCAAGTCCTTTTAAAGAATTACAAATATTTTCATTTATACTTCTTTCGCTTCATTGAAGAATGTGTTGGAAGCCTATAGTTAGTAATAAGGTGCAATTTAACAAAAGTCTTCTCTGTAATTGCACTTTGCAAAATTCCATATTTACAGGAAACACAAAGTTCAAGCAAAGTGATTTAACGTTTAGTGTGCTTATAAGAAGATTTCCCTTCTTTTGTGACACTTAGTTTTTTTTAACTTTGTCTGGCAAACACATAGAAACTTGCAATGTCTGTAAAGAGATAAATACTCACTGCTCGTGTTTTCAAAGTAATCCTTCAAACTTTGATTGATTTGGCACTAGGAAATGGTGTCATTGTGAATGTAAAATAGGACTTTTTGATAAAGGATTACATAATATATGTTGGCCATATATTTCTGAAAAATAGGTCAATGTAGCTCACAGGTAAAATCAACATGACTCACTGCAGTCAAGTGCACAAATCACGAGCTCTAAATAAGCACAATTTCAAACGTTATTATTCATTCAAAGGAAACTGTTTTATTAAAGAAATTCAATAAAGACATGTGAAAATGAAATTCATGTCATAAATAGGGCTATATTACATTCATATAAAAAAAAATCATAACATATTTTACATTTAGTCCTGTTTAGTGGAAGATTAAATACTGCTTACAATGATAACAGACAAATACAAAAAGACAAAAATACTTTCTTTAATAGCTACTTATAGAATACAATCTGACTTCTGTTAAAGACAGGTGACATAATGTCTGAATCTATTCTTAAGACTTCACTGATGCACTGGTATATAAGTTAATTGCAATATTAACTTTAGATTATAAACAAGGGTAAAATCTACAGCCACGTTGACTACTGCTGACATTCCTACATGGGTCAGATTAGCGATAGATATACCTGCAAATAAGTACTGACCAGCCTGATGGTAATCATGACTGTATTTAGCTTAGTGGCCGTTTTCTTACTTTTGCATGAGCTTGCATAGTTTATCTCCTGCAAAACGGGAGCGTTTCATCAAGCGTTTTGTCAGTGATTTTTACTGACAAATTTGCTCTCAGCCAATCAGATGAAAGGATTTCAGTAGCTTATAACAGTTGTCGGTAAAAATCACTGACAGAACGCTTGATGAAACGCTCCCCTGTTTCATAGTTCTGTAAAACGCAATTCATATGGCAGTTTAGTGAAATGGAGCGGCACGAACAGATGCGCTCAGAATGCAAATGGCAAAATTGCATTGACGGTGGTGAATTAAAACTTTTAAAAGTTGTAATGTGCCAAATGTAATGACAGTTTTGGTAATATTAAGCCGAATCAAGGTAGTAAATGTATTTTTACCTGCTCTATGGCTGCAAGATAAAGTAGAGTTTTGGTCATGCAATTACATTGTGAAAGAAACTGTCTCAAAGGAATTGGGAAAGGTTGACCATGTCTACATAAGAATTGTTTTATACTGCGTTGTTTTGGAATCATCAAAATAGATAAGAAATTGACCCAATCTTGCTGAAAATCACATGCACTGCACACAGAAATGGGTATGTGGGACTACACACACACAAGCGGCATGAATGTCGGGCCTGAACATTTCAGCTATTTCTAGTCATATTTCGAATATAAGAGCATTTGAAGAGCGGTCTTTTCCAGGGGATTACTCCTATGATGTTTTTCCAAACTGACATAAAAGGAATGAGAAAGCTTACAAAGTATTTTTCACCTTTCCCAGAGCTCAAGACTCCCTTCAATGATATGCTTCTACCATAAAGCAATGAAATCATGATTTTCAACAATACGCATTTCACGTTGCGGATGAGTCTTTTTGTGCCCCTACATTTTAATGGGAGATAATGAAACGTTGTGACTTCATCATTTCAGAAATTATAGAACTCATGAAAATTAAGAGATTAAGAGTTCAAGACATTATAAATACCAAAAATTATAAATGCTTTGTCCTTAACGTTAAAGAATACACAAGGATATCAACATTTCAACAAATTAATGTGAAAACTTCAACATTATTTGAAAAGCATATCTCATAATATGTTCAGCACTTAAAGGGAATCTTGAGTTCTGAGAATGGTGAAAAATAATTTGCGAGCTTTCTCATTCTTTTAATGTCAGTTTGGAAGAACATCATAGTAGAAATGTCCCCTGAAAAGGATTTCTCTTCAAATGCCCTCCTATTCAAAATATGACAAGATATAGCTGAAGTTGTTTGGCCCAAGCATTCATGCCACATATGTGTGCAGTCCCATATACCCATTTCGGTGTACAGTGCATGTGCTTTTCAGCGAGACTGGGTCAATTTCTTATCATTTTGATGATTCCAAAACCTCACAGTATACTTTCCCAATAGACCTGTTTACTAAGTGATTCGAATTTCATGCATACTTTTGAAACAAAGGTTGTTCTTGACAACCTGAAAGCTTGTCAGACATAGCAACAAGTAATGTATGCAAACTGGATTCCAAGTATTGTAGTTCATTCATTAATAACAGGTTAATGGAATACCTCGTTACTAGGTCCCCAGGAAAGAAACATCCATAAATTTGAATCACTTAGAAAACAGGTCTATTGCTTCAAGACAATTTCTTTCACAATGTAATAGCATGACCAGAACTTGACTTCATCTTTATATAAACATTCAAAATTTTCACTCAGAACAGAGACTGCCTTTGGGAAGACCTCATGCAACCTCTCCCCTGTCTCAATATGATTCATAAATATAAAAGTCAAAGCAGCACTTAGCTAAACTAATATATAAGTCAAAATATAAATATACAGGATAGGCATCACTGAAAATATTAAACTATTTCCCTGTAAAAAAAAGTTTAAAATAACATGTACAACTAAAAACTTTGCTATGTACATTGACAATTTCCGTCATATTATTAGCCTGGAAAATAAAAATCTCATAAAAGAAGTCAAACAGGAACATTATTTAATATATCATACTAATCATTGTTTGGAATATCAACACTTCAGACATCTTTACTTTTTATAATTGAAATAGATAACTAAAATAGGAGTCATTCAAAATGAAAACAAATTAACAAAAAACCACAAACTATTAAAATAAAAATGGCCTTGGCTCTGTTGAATACAAGTTGTGATAAATCATAACATTCTGCAATGAAAGCTTTGTTTCCAAACAACTAATCAACTTAAGTCTTGTATTAGACATGTAAATGAAACCTTCACTCTGATTGGTCATGAGCTGTCTCATAATTGATATGTAAATGCAACCTTCATTCTGATTGGTCAAAAGCTATCTTCTTATACATGTACAAATGCAACCTTGATTCTGATTGGTCAAAAGCTATCTTTTAATACATATGCAAATATATCCTACAATTCTTAGTAAACCATAACCTCAATAGCAAGAAATATACCAGTAATAATTTTGATACTTTTAGGCAGCTTGGCCCTAAAATCACAAACTTGAAACAAAATGGAAGTAGTCCAAATGAATACATTATCTGTAATTTTCATTACACAGTTCAATTGAATCTATATTTCAAGATGCTTTCATGTGTGAAACAGTACAGAACTTGAATCTCCAACAGTAGCTGGTGTGACCTGCTGAAGGTACTAATTGACATTTTAACATGACTATAAAAGTACTTGACTTGTTTGTAGGATATAAGAAAAAAAAATCCAGAAAGTTATTTCAGGGTTGCCAGGTAGAATTCATGAGTTTGCCTGAAAATCATCTACAATGATCTAGTCTGTACACAAAAAGCCTGAAATATGGCCTGAAAATAAATTCTAGAGCTTGAATTCAGGCTTTTGGCTGAGAACTGGCATCTCTGTTATTTTCTAGACAAATATGATCAATTTTGGGGAAAACCATTGTTCATTTTGAAATAAATTAAAAAAAAAAAATCTAACAAATCAGTATCTCTCGATAAGCACTGAAACTATTTTTAAAGGAATTTCAAATTCCTGTTGCCAACTTGACATCCATTGAATCTTGTTCCAAATACCTCTGGATCAATTTTTCAACATATATTTTCAATTTAAAAGAAAATACATTTAAGCTCAACTCCATAATATGGAGTTGGGTCCATATGGATAATGAACAGTCCACAAAAGATAACTGAAAAGTAAGTCCTGAATCTCTGAAGAAAGATTAATCAACACCTGTACATATAATTGGAAGACCAAAGAGGGTGACTGGAAAAAAAAACTGTCTTGAATCTCAGAGGCCCAGGGAAGATGACATCAGGGGAGCGTTTCATCAAGTGTTTTGTCAGTGATTTCTACTGACAAATTTGCTCTCAGCCAATCAGATGCAAGGATTTCAGTAACTTATAACAGTTGTCTGTGAAAATCACTGACAAAACGCATGATGAAGCGCTCCCCTGAAGACTAGTCGTAATTCTTTAAACGTCAGTGAAGAGGCAAGTCAAGATGATCTCTAGAATCAAGGGAAGATGTCTTCTTTGAATGACCTAGCTGCAAAGACAGCAACAAGACATTTATTCAATTTACAGCTTGTGTTTGGTTCTCACTTATGAACTATTATATGAATAAAAGATGTGATGGGTATAAAATAAGAATAAATTTCCATGAAACTACTTTTGAATAAAAATTACAAGCATCTTCCTCTATTGCACCAAACTATCACAATAATTATTCACAGAAGTATCTATAATTAGCAAGGGGTTTCCAACAAACGTATAAATGAACTCCCTAGAGTTAGGATTAGGCTTTTGGTTAGGGTAAGGATTAGATTAAGGATTATGTTAAGGATTAGGGTTTAGGATTAAGGGTAAGGTTTAGGGTTAGTATTAGGCATTTAGTGTGTGTTTTATATATCTTTATCTGATTTCCTTTTTCGACAAGCATTTTACACTTTCCTCCAAATGGATGTATCAGTAATAATCTTGTAATAAATTTGAAGGGTTTTAATGGTTTATGCAGAAAACTAAAAAGACTTATTATTTTATCACCTTATGATAACTTTTTGATAAACCTTTGTATGACCTCTTTACCTAATTTAAAGACTTCCTTTTTTCATTGAATAATCTTGAATCATAGATTATATACAGGATATATCCTAAATATATATAAACTTTATATAACCCGTACAAAACCTATGAATAAAGAGGGATTCCCCTAAGTGCCGTTTCTGATGTGATGAATTACTCATACACCTTCGGACCCCTAAGAATAGGATTTTAATGGACATAGTAATCCTACCCATAGGCCGTCAAGATGTGTCATAAAGGTGAGCACAGGTAAAAAGTGAAGGTTATGAAAGGTATCTACTGAGAAACCAGAAAATTTGCGCATTTATGCAATTTCACAAATGGTCCAGATTCGCACGTTTTATCTTGCAAAATGATTAAATTAAGGCATTGAATTTTCGCGTCATTAACCATGCCCAAATGCTTCAAGTCACGATTGTTTCTAGTGTTTCCAGTTATACTGTAAACTTTTTAAAGTTAATACATGATGAATAACTTGAATATTAAGCTTCATACCACAATGAGTTATAACTTAATTGATACCATTCAAAGAAACTGAAACAACTGCTGTTTTACCATCATTTTCTGAGAACTAAGAAAGGCATTAACTTGACAGATATTTTTTTTTATATGTTTATATGTCGTACATCCTTATGGCTCCCAGAAGATGCTATTACCCTGGGGGGGCATTTCATCAAGTGTCTTGTCAGTGATTTTTACCGACAAATTTGCTCTCACCCAATCAGATGCAAGTATTTCAGTAGCTTATAACAGTTATTGCAACTTGTCATTGATGGCAAGTTTTATGAAACAGGGCCCTGTTCTTCTCAACTTGATCTTTATTTCACCTGAATACTAAGACAAAAGTCATGTATTTGAAACTAATAATGCGAACTTATTTCTTGACAAAGAGGCTTGGTAATACAGGATCAATGCTTTGCCCAAGGGCACTATTACACCAACTTGGCTTTGAACCAAGGACCTTCTTGTCCTCAGACCAATAGTCTAACCACTGACCCATAATGTCTCTTCAACCATTCTAAACAGACAGTCCACTACTATTTTCTTTCTCTTTCTTACTGTCAAATTCCTAACTTTTTCGTTTTCTATTGATCTTCTTCATATCATGTACAATACTGTCAGTTACTTTTCATATATCCTCAATAGAGAAACAAATGGGCGTGCTCTCGTTGTCAACCATTAATGTACCAGACTAATTGATAATGAGCTAATGTGCAAGTCATGAAGTCAAACTCTATTCACCTGTCGGATGACCCCCACCCTAGAAGATACCCTGGGGGTGCAGGTGATGTCATCTGGTGGCTCCTGGGGGCTCCAGCTCAGAACTCTGGACTGCAAAGACAAAGAAATGAAATCATATTTTTAGGAGAGGTCACCTGTCTTTGCATGAATTTGGTTTTGGTTACGCAGGAGATAAGACTGATGACATAAGAGACTAAAATCAATGTTGGCTTATCTTTCGTTTGTATTAGATGTGGGAGATTATAAAACAATAATTTGATTAATAAGTGAAGATATAGAGCCTTGATTAAATGCTCTCTTTGTTCTTCAGATGACAATTTGGTCATTAACCTTGTCTTTGTGTTGAGCTGATCTTATTTTCTTCCCTTCGGGGTGGGGGGGGGGCATTTCATCAAGTGTCTTGTCAGTGATTTTTACTGACAAATTTGCTCTCAGCCAATCAGATGCAAGGATTTCAGTAGCTTATAACAGTTATTGCAACTTGTCATTGATGACAAGTTTTATGAAACAGGGCCCTAGTTTTCTTTGTCTTTTATCCCTGTGTCTCTCTGTATCTGTATCACTGTCTCACTGTATCTTTCTCTGTCTCTCTCTCATATGTCTTGCTGTTTCTGTCTCCCTCTGTTTGTCTATCACTTTCTCTCTCTCTCTGTGTCTGTCTCTGTCTGTCTGCCACTCTCTTTCCTTTTTCGCTCTCTCTCACTCTCTCTCTCTCTTCCTCTCTCTCTCTCTCTCTCTCCCTCCATCCCCCGCTCTTTCTCATGCTCTTTTTCTCTTCATCATCTATCTCTGTCTCCGGGGAGTTTTTAAGAATTTAAAGTATATCCTACATGTAGCACATTGCATTGGTAGGTACACAAGTATTTCTTACTTTTTTGGTATATACATGTACATGTATATATAGACTTTAAAAAAACAAGTTCATTCCACATGAGGGCATACATTAGGTTTAAGCCATACAAATTTAGCTCATCTCATTATTATAATAAAGGTTTAATGTGGCCAGAAAACTGGAAGTTTCTTTCTAAAGTTGATTTGTGGTCACTGCTCCACAAGATAGAGATAAAAAAGGACAATCAAATAAGTTTTATTTATTTCGTCAATACCACTATATTCAAATATGAATTCTCCTATAGTGAAAACAAAAAATTTAGCAGTGAAGTTAGAAGAAAACTATCTAATGCTTCTCTCAAACTATAACGTCAACAATCTTACTATCTTTTAGTCTGTAAACTCAAAATAGATAAGCAGGTCTCCATTCTGAGTGTTGTGGTTGAACATTTGATAGAGGACTTTGAACTTTACGACACACAGCCATGACAAGCCAATCTTCTCCTTATTTGAATTAAAGAGTTAATAAGAGTTCATTGAGGAATAGCCGGAGTATATATAATATGCAAAAACTTTACATTGGTATTAGTCAACTGACTTGCAGTAACAAATGACTTGTTAACAAAATGGATACAGATATATATGTAGATTCATCATGCTTGTCAATAATTGTTATTGTGCAATTGAAAGGCCTTCTTTCCTTAAAATTGTTCAGAATTGTATCTCTGTATCTTTACCCATACCGTGTCCAGAATGCTTAGAGTACGACACTTGGTCAAGCAACAATTGCTCCACGGTAAGTATCCTACACATAGGCCTGTCGTATTCTAAACATCCTCCCTGGGGGGTGTTTCATAAAGCTGTTCGTAAAGTTACGATTGACTTTACGAACGACTGGAACATGTTCTTGGGGGCTATATACTAATCAGAATCTCAATCATTTAGCACAAGAACTGATCACCAGTCGTGCGTAAAGTTGTGCGTAACTTACGAACAGCTTTATGAAATACCCCACTGGACCTAATACTAGTACTATACCCATACGCTAATTCTAAACCTAATCTAAAATCGTATTCCAACCCTAACCTTGTATATTTGACGAAGTAAAGTCTGGAGCAATTGTCGTCATAGCCCATATCGTCTGTTTGGAGCCAGAAGGGCTTTATAACTCTGTACAAAGGATGTGAATTAACGCCCTTTTGGCTCCAAACAGACGATATGTGGTATGTGGTATGAGCATTCTCTCTCCAGGGAACATAAACTATAAAATGCTGAAGTGTTTTCTTAAAACTCCACATAGAACAACACCCATGAAATAATGATAATCTATATTGACTTAATGATATACTATCATTGGGAAAATATCATGCACACTAATGTCAAATTAATTTGATCTATCATTTTGCTTCCCTGAGTGTATTTAGAGAATAAATTTATAACTGTGTACAAAGTTGATTTTTCTTTTCTATCAAAAACTGCTTCTGTACCTTCAGCAATCCTCTTTAATTTTCTAAACCTACTGAAAATATTAATATACAGGTGTGTGCATTATTATCAGGATTACTAATATTGGAACTGATAAAAGAAAACAAATTGACGATGCACCCAATTAAAATGGGCTTCTATATGCCATTGATCAAAATTCTTGTCACATTTTAGAAGAAATCTGTTCAAACGATCTTTAGCATACACTTTATGTGATGGCACTATAAATATCATTAATTATTTCACCATTATTTGCTACAAACTCTCTTGTGTCATTCCTTCCGTGGTTATTTGATGAATGCATCTTTAAAGAGCTTCTTATCAGCCACCGACACAAACTTATCAGCATTCAAAAGAGTTTTTAGCACTTCATCAAGCGGATAATCTTTGGACTAAGGGTAAACAGACTTGTAATATTTGATCAGTTGTGATTCCAGCAAATGTTTTTTCCCCCCAAAGCTTCCATATTTAGCAATCTCATATAGGTCACTTTGATTCTGAAACTTGGTCTAACTAAACTGATTTTCATCCGTTTCATTTCTGTTTGCCCTCTGTAAATAATGTTTGCCTCAATCCTAACGATGATCTTGAAACCTCTCTCCTTAGGTACATTTATGCAAAGAAATAGAAAGCGAAATACAGAAGCACATGTGGATTCATGTAGCATAGTTTTTTTTTGTGAGAGCGAGCAAAAGTACACATTAGACACACCACATAACAAAGGGATTCATTTTTGTAGCAACGTTGGTGGACTCACATATTATGAGAATGAAATGGGAAAAGGGGTGTGACATGTTTTTATATCAGTAATAAGACTGTTACACCCAGTATATAAACAGAATGATTTGATATGCATTGATTAGCGTTCCTCACCATGATTTAGTTCTGAAGTAATCGTAACTGTTTCTTTTGCACAACTTCTGCGCTATAGCAGCCTTATAAGCTTGAACTATATCAATACCATACACACATTTCAAAAATCACTTTCCTTTCTTTGTACATCAGTATTATATGACTGCTTCAATTCTTTGTACTATTTAACAATTCAAACTTTTTATACTCGCTTCGTTTTATCTTGTAACTTGATTTGTATTTTTATTCTAATTTGTATTTGATTATATCAATCGATTTTTGACTTACTGCGTTCATATTTGAAACTTGCATGAGGAAGATGATGGGAAACTCCATCTTCAGCCATTTTTTTTTACATGTTTCATTTTTTTTCTTCTCACTCTCAACTGAATTATTGTTTCATAGCAATTCAGATCATTATTAAAAATTTATCAGCAGCCTATCTAACAAGTTGCATCTCTGTACTCATCTATCTCTTTACAAAATTAAAAAAAAAAATGCCTTATTGAATATATCAAATCTTTTCCCAGTGCACCTCACTAATTGGCAGTTAAACTTTATTCTGCTTTACTAATTTCATTATTCTACAAGCTACAGTGCTATGCAAGATGAAAATGATCGCCCCATAACAGCAGAAGTTCAGTGGTGTAGCACGAGCCAAACCACTGAGGGGGCATTGGTGTCAAGAGGATTTGGGGGGGGGGGCTCTGCTCTAGTCTCATTTGGTGGATTAGATAAGAGAGAACAAGAAAATTGAGTAAGGGGAGGGTGAGGGAGGGGGGTTGTATTATCTTCAACTCCTGTTGTCTTCAGCCTCTCCATATCTTTCTATTTTCCTTTTTTTTTGTCATTCGATGTGGGGGGGGGGGGGCACATGCCCCCTGTGCCCCCAATAGCTATGCCACTGCCAAAGTTTAGGATTACAAACAAATTCCTGGCCAGCATATTAGGCTGCCACTTATAATTTCCAAATAAATGGATGAATTCACTATGGATGAAGAGAGCAAAAAAAGGAATATCAAAATCGGGCAAATTCCAACATGTCCGCAATAACGTGACATAATAGGAGGGTTCATACACAGACATAGTAGGGGATATACTGGTTCCGTCTAACGGTGTCTTTGAAAACTTCGGCTATGATTTGGAATTCTCCTTGCAAACAAATCAGACTAATAGGAGATCAGCTGTCAATATCACTGTCTATTGATCTGATCGTCATGGATCTTACAGGGTTCAGGAGCCCATAGGAAGCTAGAATGTTTAGAAACCAAAGCAATGAAATGGTTAAAAATAGCTTCATGTTATAGGAGATTTCCAACCTGAAGGGTACCACATGGACAATGTTTCAAAACATAGTTTCAAAACCTACAATTTTGAGTAAGGATGATAGAAATGAAATTACAAACCACAGAAAAAACTTGAAGGTGAATACACTATGGATTCCACTGGCGAATTTCCATAAAATCATGGTCTATATTTTACTTTTTGCAACTGAATAGATCTTATTTCACTTCATACAAAAAATACTTTTTGAAGAAAAAACTTTGTTTACATTAATACCAGAACTCAAGAAAGGTACTTTATGGTAGAGACCTTTAAATTATTCTTCTGTCTGCCAACCCTATATTCCCTTCCTCTCAATTTGGAATTATATGGTGAAAAAAATCAGCCCATATGAAAATGGGAAGCAAGAATAAATGAGTGCTAATATTGGGACAGAGTTTCTTTCAAATCATTTCTCTTTTCAGGTCGATATGATTTTAGAATTACTCGCAACATGGTAAAAAGCAAATTCTCATTGAAATAAACGTTATCATTATCATTATCATCATCATTACTATTACATTTATTATTATTAATATTATTATTATTATGTTTAAAAACTTTTTCACTACTAAAAGTTGATCACTTTTCTTACAACTTAAAGTGAATTTATTTCTAGCATTCCATGACATAACAAACACTAAACAACATTCATGACCATGTTGAAAGTTTCAATGGTACCTTTAACACAAATTCAAAACACATTTCTACACATCTTCCTAAATTTTCATCTCTACAGGTGTCTGAAAAAACTGCATTCCTGAGCAAAATTTTTCTCCTTGTTCTGTCTGGTCATCCCTCCCCTCTCAAACTAAAAACAGAATATTCAGGAATATTTCTTCGGGTGAGAGCTAGAAGGACATTAATTCTGATCATTTTGCACATAGTTAACGCCTATGTGGCACTCAGAAGATTTCATACTCACAACTTCTCTGCAAAAACCTAATGATTGGGTTCATGGTTACACAAATATTTCTGATACAAATTGGCAGCCCTTGAGGTATAACCCATATGACATACTGAAGATGGAGGTATCAAGGGAACAATTTGCAGGGATGACGAAGGGTGCTGTTTGGGTCAAATAATATCACAAACAATTACTGGATTGAATGGATTTTTATTAGTCATATTATAGAAAACCCCACAATGGTTGGTATTCATAAAAGTGTACTTTCTTTACTAAAGGCTTAAACCACATGATTATTAAGAGGTTAGAGTTAGTTTCAATCCCTCTTTACTATTTAAAAAAATAACCATAATTTTACCAAATTTTACCAAATGTTTCTGAATGTTTTTTTTTTAAATTTTGTTTGTTTGTTATATAATTGGAATACAAATGCTATTTTGCTATGTCTTATCTTATATGTCACAATGCGACCAAAATTATTTTGTTGTATTCTATTGTTTGAATTTTCATAAACAATGTCATGGAATAGTGCATGTATCAATATTTTGTGGAATTAATGTTTATAAATAATAAAGGAACCCTGTGGAAGGGTAAATATATATTTACAAAAAATAATTCTGGAAATAAGTGAATAAAAAATCATGTCATCTTGAAATCAATTACTCACTTCTTTCCATGACTTCATTCAATGTGCTTGTTACATCATTATATTTTATTTGTATACATTAAAGAGATTAACACCAGGCATGCTATAAATCAGAATACCAGGCTTGGAGGAGAATTCCAGCTTAAAGGTTAGTTGTGTTTAATAATATCACAAAAAAGTGCCTTCAAAAGAATACAGTAAGAACTGAACAGTTATATGTAGATTCATATTATTCCTTGTTTGTCATAGTTTTGACCAATATTGTCTTGTCTAATACCTTATAGATCTAATAAAATAATTATGAATTCCTAAATGTCTATATTCTTTGAACCGAATTAGAAACAAACCACACTATCAAGCTTTCTGATTATTGGAAAACCAGACACTTTTCACAAAATATGCGAATGATTCACAGTGATGAAATCATGACAGTTCAGGCAGTGAAGTGATTACCACATAAAATTTTTACACTTTACGAAAATTAACAGTTTGCAAAAGTATCTGGTTTGACAGTTTCTTAGAAATATAATCAAAATAGAGAGTAAGCTCAACTAATGGGGCATTGGTGTCTGTTTTTAAGACAGTGAACAGAAATAGTTGCGATAGGAAATTTCAGTGGTACATGTTATTAAAATATAGACTCATATTGTCGTACTAGCTATGAACAGACAGATGAGATATTCAATACTGCATCCATTATGATTTCTGATGAATTTAATAAACTAAAACCAATGAAATTTGGAAACAAAAAAGTTTATTTATTTATTTTTTATTTTTATTTATTTTTATTTATTTATTTATTTTTAATTTTTTTTAATTATTTATTTATTTTTTTTTATATTTTATTTTATTTATTTTTTTTTGGGGTGGCCAACAAAAACTAGCTTGAAAAATAAAGGCCTTCCAGAGATACCAAGCAAGCAACAAGGAGGCATGGGTAGGGGGTCATCTAACTAGAAGAAGCTAGGCACAGATAGACCCCAGGCTAGTCATCGGCCTAGCTGTGAGGATCTCTCCTCCAATGACCCCATCGCTCTGTAACATGAGACAACCCAATATTTGTGGTGGAATTTTCTATGCCGCTGGCGTGCATCGAAGGCAAGCTAGCCACCGGTCCCTGGGTGGAGGACAGCTTCTCCATCACCCCTCTTCTCTTTCTCTTCCTTACCTCTCTTATGCCCTGTGTTTCACTTTCTTTCTTTCCTCCCTCTCTCTTTCATTTCTCTGTTTCTCTCTCTGACTTTCATCTTTATCTGTCTCCCCCCCCCCTTTGCCCCATATCTATCCCTCTTGCTCCTAACATCTCTATCTCTCCATCTGCTTTTCAATAGCTTCCTTCTCTTTCTCCCTTTCTCTTCATTCTCCTCTCTCTCTACCTCTCCCTCTTCACTCTCTACCTCTCCTTTTAACTTCCCAATTCTCTCTCTACCATCTCTCTCCCATTTCTCTCTTGCCTCTCTTTCTCTCTCTCTCTCTCTTTCTCTCTTCTTCCCCTATCCTTCTCCCTCTCTCTCTTCTTTCCCTCATCTTTTCTCCTCTTCTCATGCTACCAGTTGCAGTGACATGGGGGTCAGCTGAAGCCCTAACAATGGGAATAATTCTTCTCTGCTACCTTCAAGCTCTCCAGCTCAGCGCTTGACATCGCATGACACAAGCTCGGCTAAACGCCAGACAGAGCGGGCTTGAGGTAAACTAGCCATGAAGTTACGGAATTCAGGTTATTCTCTTTGCCCTCTCATCACCAATATCATGGATTTGTTTTGGGCATCCTTCTGGGAAATCCACATCCAAAGTTCAAGAAGAGTTTCAGACTTTGTTTTCCTTCTTCTCTATTATTACATTTCCAAGTTTCTTTACTTTTCTTCTGCTAGATAAAGTTTGACCATCTCTCTTATTCTCTCCTCATCTGTAAATTTGAATTTTTATGCTTTTCATATAAAATTTTAAGGTAACTTATCATCAAACATAGTCTGACAACCCCCCCCCAATAGTCTAGTGATGCCCCTGGCCCCCAGCCCCCCAATAGTCTAGCAAGGCCCTTGGCTACTACCCCTCTCTTACTCTTTCCTCTCTCTCTCTCCTATATTTATCCACTGCTCATATATCCATATCTTTACCACAATCCTTCATTACAATTTTCTTAATGTGTACTTCATGAATCAATTGCGAGCTATATTTCATATATACTTTAAATCCCATTTTATCTGACAATAAAATTCTCCTCACATATACGAAACACACCAAAGACACCAACTGAAATATGAATAACTGTACTCAGGCCATATATCATATTTCACTGGACATAGATGAATAATGCCCAGTCTAACAATGAAAGATTGATTTTTGAGCAGGAAATACTCCCATTCATTTCTTTTCATTCAAATTTGAATGGTCATCACAAAAGGCTTAATTTCATTGGATTTGACCAAAAAGCAAAAATTGATTTTGGAAAAGTGAATGGAGAACAATTTTCCTTCAAATTGCAACAGTAACTTGTACCTTGAGATTGTAAAGTACTTCATAGGTGGTCTATCTCTCATCCAAAAAGAAGAAGATAAAATACAAGTGAGATCTATATAGATACAGTAGCTTATTGATTTGCATCAGTTTTCCATCTGGTATTACGTTCACTCAGAAATACCAGTGAAAAGAAATCAACACATTTTGTACTGACTTTCTCATTGATTCTAGTTGAATGATTCATGTAAAAGCTTTCTAGAAACACTTTTATTAGACATAATTGAAATTGTGTATAATGATTGTGTTATGGAGTGTATGTGTGCTGGGGGGGTCTTCATATCATCAAGGCTAGTAAATAATGGTTTACTGCAAACCTAGCTGTCATCTGTATCTCCACTACTCCATTCATTGTATCATACGAGTTTTGTGATGTGGTGATACAAGCTGGTCAGATTAGATACTTCATTAATTTGGATTTTGGTGTAATTATAGTATTAACCGTAATCTACAAGTCCCTTGCAGTAATGATCGTGTTCAATAACCTTATAATAAGTATAGCAACTTGATAACTCTTTGGATCAAAATTTGGATAATTTGTGACAGGGCGGATCCATGATTTCGTAAAAGGGGGGCACACAAATCTCCAAAAATTTTCTGACAAGCAACCAAAAAAAAAAAGTTATCAGTTCTAAAGGGGGGGGGGCACAATGTATACTTTTCTTTCAAGGGGTACATTATCTCATCTGTTGAGAGCCAGAAGGACATTAACTCAAAGCACTTAACATACAGTCTTAATGCCCTTCTGCTTCTCAGCAGGTACTTTATCTGGAACTGTATCATCCTTAAAACTGGAAGACAAAAAAATCTACATTTATTTTCTCCCCAAAAGTTAAGAAGACATAATGACAAAAAATAAATGGAGGTAGTTTTTAGTTAGACAAGATTGCCAATTTAAGACAACGTGAGTCAAGAACAAATTCTCAGCGGATCAGACAGAGATTAAGAAACAAATACCACCCTAGATACACAATCAGCTTAACCTTAAGATCCAGAGGAAATGTTACAATCTTTGACTCATGCCTTACTTCTTCTCCGATCCAAGAGAGAGTTTCAATCAAAGAAAGGGAATTAAATTGTTTGGAATTCTGTGAGTTTTACGGGTCCTCGGCGGCGGAAGTGTTGCCAATTTAGTGTTAGTCCACCGCTTCCTTCCTGAATTAGTCATGAGGTTTCCGTTCAGACGTAGGAGTGGAAAATTATAGTTTTTGATCTGGTACTTTCATCCTCTTTCCATATTTCTTGCCGTGATTTTAAAACCTCCCTTGAATGACCTTTTCTATAGAAATAATCAATCTATTCCTACCTTCAATTATTTTTTTTTTCTGTTTTGCTATTTCTGACATCATATCTACGTTTTCTTTAAAGGTTTCAAATTTGACTGCATGTCTTTGATATGACTGTAGCACTGGCATTAAATTCTGCACATTAAATGATTTAAAAAAAAGTGATAGTCCAAATAGTGAGAGATGTGTTGTCTTTCCTCCCAAACTTCAGGGTGGATTGGGGGAGGGGGGGGGGGGGGGGGGGTTGTAGCAACAATATTTCAAGGTGTAGGAGGGGCTACTACCATCTTTTTCCAATGTTCCTTTCCCCATCTTTCTTTCTATTTTTCTTGTTTCTCACTTTTTCCGCCATGTTTCCCTCCCCCCCCCCAAAAAAAAAAAAAAAAAAAAACCCAAAACACACAAAATATTCCAGTTTCCTCCCAACAATTACGTTATCTTCTCATAACCATGTTCTAATCTCCATTCCTACTCTTATCCTTTCTCCTCCTACTTTCTTCTTAATCTATTGTTGATTTTTCTCTCCCATCACTTTCATGTATTCTCTGAAACTTGGCTTCCCATTTCTTTCTTTCATCTCACCCTCTCTTTCTCCTTCATTTTTTTACTCTTCTCTCCTATAATTTTCACATCTTTCAATTCCATTCCTCTCTATCATCCTCTCTCCTTTTTTGTTCTTAATTCATTGTTGATTCTTCCCTCCTATCACTTTCATATCTTCTCTGAACCATGTCTTCTCAATCTTCCTCCTCTTTATCATCCTCTCTCCTTTTTCGTTCTTAATTCATTGTTAATTCTTCCCTCCTATCACTTTCATATCTTCTTTAAACCATGTTTTTTCAACATCTCCTTCCTCTCCCTCATCCTCTCACTCTCTCTCCTTCCTTTCTCCCTAATTCGTTGTTGATTCAATCCCAACCTTTTCATTGTCTGCCAATTGACAGACACTTTACACCTTGTCCAAGCCTAAACATTTGATTAATCTTCCGGACCAAATTAAATGTTTCCTCACCAAGACGAAGGGAGGCGTGGTGAGTAAGCGACAAAGTCTACAGCTTTCGGCTAATTTTGACTTGTGACTGATTCAGAAATGATAAAATGGAATTATCACAGTAGGATAAACAGCTTAATCAACTTATTTTGTGTCACTCAAAGTGTTTGTTTCTCAAGTGCAACACACCAGACAGGATAATACTATCAAACTAAATTTTTGGTTAAAGAAGATCTTTTCAGAGGTTAAAAATGCAATGAATGGCTCATTTTTATTTATTCATATGTTTATGAGCTAATGATTAATCAATGAAATGTATAACAGAGGTATGTTTTTAGAAAATAGCTAAAATGATTGATACTTGGAAATGAGAAAATAGAAAGATGAAAGGTTTAATTTAAAAAAAAAAGAGCACAGTAAGAATGGAAATGGGAGAGGGTAGGTAGAGGAAGAGAGAGAAGGAGAAAGAATGAAATAAAAAGAGGAAGGGAGGGGGAAAGAGAGAGAGAGAGAGGGAAAGAGAGGGAAAGAAAGGAAAAAGGGAAAGAGAGGGAGAGGAAGGACATATGTATACATATAAAAGAAGAGAGAGAGAGAAACAGCAAGTGAGAGAGAAGAAAAAAGAGGGGTGAGAGAATGCGATAGAGAGAAGGGTTAAGAAAGGGATAGAGAGTGCAAGAAATGTAGAAAGAAAGGTAGAAGAAAAGAGAGAGGGAGAGAGAGGGAGAGAGGGGAAAGAATGAGACAGGGGAGAGAAGAAGAGGAAGAAGAGAGAGAGAGAGAGAAACAGACAAGGGGGCGGGGGCGGGGGATAAAGGAAAACTGAGAGAGAGAGCATTAAGGATATCTTATTAGACTACTGTCTGTTTGTTCCTTATTACCTGATTGTGTAATTGTATTATTCATGTAGAAGTTGATTTTGTTTTGTAGAGCTTGCCTTGAGGTCTGATCTAAATTGATGAAATCCTTCCTCTCATTGCTGCTTTCCTCTCGCCTCATCTCCTCACCTGTTTAACAACAAAACAAAAGATAACAAAAATACTTTAAAAAACCCCACTTTATTATCAAAAATTGAGCACAATATAGTATACATTTGACAAACAAATCTTTGGTATTGGGACACCACTAGATGTCAAACCTGCCACTAGGGTGTGGTGCCCTTGAGACAAAATGCACTAATACACTTACATTATAAATGGATTACATTCCTTGTAAAAAGTTTCTATGACATAGAATAGAGTAGCTAATATCTACACTAGACAGGTAAGATGGTATTTACAATGGGTGTTGAATATATTCTTGTAATAAATGGAAAGAGCATTTTCTTCTGATACCTTTCAGCAGTCTATTCCATACTTCACATCCTGCAAATGATATTGAATTTTGGATCTACCTTCATCTGAAGAATTACTGAGTCCCTCTGATAGGACTTAAGCTGTCAGTCCTCATGTTGCTTACTTGCATGCATACATGTGCTTTCTTACCAGTCAGGTAAAATAAACCATTAAATCAAAGTAATTATTGGAACAGAAGTGCATTGATGTCGTAAGATATGGTAAAGATGAAATAATGAAGTAGTGAAAAATAACCTATTTAGACAAGATGTTGCAGTTCACTCAACATAATAGTGAGCTTTCGAATGTGTGGACTTGAACACCGTCTTAGATTTTCCCAGCTACAATGGACTGCTTTTGTGTCAGCTGCATACCGCGCTTTGTGCAAGAACGTCTCACCCGTCCACTGGCTTCTCCCTTGTTTTGCCGTCTTCTCTAAAACGTGAACCTCGCTTCACCCATTGTTAGCTTCATGCTTCACCTACTTTGTATGCAGTCAACACAAAGCAGTCCATTGTCGCTGGGACGATCTAAGACGGTATTCTAGTTGACATATCCGAAAACTCCTTAATATTACACATGACAGAAGAAAAAGAAATTTCACTTTTAAGAAAAATATTAGTGTTCACTTCCATATCAGTAGATATATTATCATCACCGAAATCAAACCTCTGCAAGATTCCAAAGTGGCCATAAACAAAATGTCATATGTCTCACTTATGTAAATGATGTTTGCTCCAGGTGAGCTACAGTAACAATACTTAGAGAATCAAGTTTTCCCCTCCCAATATCTGGGTCAAAATGTCCAAGGGCTGTGGGTCAGAGGGGTCAAGGGTTACATATATATATAGGTCATCAGTCCATAGGATATATTAAGATATTAGGGTCAGTGGTCTACCTTCACCTAAGCACTAGCTGAGTTCCAAGGCAGAACTAGATTTTCAGTGCTCCACCACAATCGCTCTGTTTCGTCAAAAATATAATCATGTGTTGAGAGCCAGAAGGGTGTTAACTCTGTGTTAAAACATATGAGTTAACGCCCTTCTGTCTCTCAATATGATTAGGATTAGGATTAGGATTAGGGTTAGGACCGCAGTTGGATTTCAGATTAGGTTGAAGGTTAGGGTTAGGACTGTTAGGTGTAGCGTTTGATCCGGGGTGAAAGTTAGGAATATGGTTCGTGTAGGTAATTGAGTACTTTAAAACTTTTGTGACATAAAACTTTCGTGAATTATCAATGACAGCCACTTTTGCAGCCAGAAACTTTCGCGAATTGCAATAATTTTATGTTGTTTTCAATTGCGATTTGATTTTTTTCGCGGCATGAAACTTTCACGATTCTGGTTTTACAGTACTTGTTGTCAGAGTATGTGTCATAAAACAGGGGAGCATTTCATCAAGCATTTTGTCAGTGACTTTTACCAACAACTGTTATAAGCTATAGAAATCCTTGCATCTGATTGGCTGAGAGCAAATTTGTCTGTAAAAATCACTGACAAAAGGCTTGATGAAACGCTCCCCGGGTTTTCCTCTCTCAATGAAAATTAATTCAGTCCTTAATTGCTAAAATTTTCTTTGGGCATCAAAATAATCAAGCTTAGACTTCTTGTTTTATATCAAGTTAAATTTTTAACTTCTTAAAATATTATCCTGTCAGAAAATGATAAAGAAAAATAACAGAACATGATAGGCTACAGTACAAAAAATATCTTCTTCTTTTTTTAATGAACAAAATAGCACTCATATGATGTGACAAAGATAACCGATTCATGAATACACAAAAAAAATATATATATTAACAAAATACACTCAGAAAACAACTACCCAACATGTTATGGTACGAAACATTGCATATTGTTTTAGTATGAATGAGCATCAATCCAGGCTGAAATTTAAACCTGAGAGAGCTTGAATAGGATGTGGTCAAGTAGTTCTACACATTATTCATTACAAACTTTTGTATATGAGTTAACGCCCTTCTGTCTCTCAACACACAATATGATTAGGATTATGATTAGGATTAGGGTTAGGACCACAGTTGGATTTCAGATTAGGTTGAAGGTTAGGGTTAGGACTGTTAGGTGTAGCGTTTGATCCGGGGTGAAAGTTAGGAATATGGTTCGTGTAGGTAATTGAGTACTTTAAAACTTTCGTGAATTATCAATGACAGCCACTTTTGCAGCCAGAAACTTTCGCGAATTGCAATAATTTTACGTTGTTTCAATTGCGATTTGATTTTTTTCGCGGCATGAAACTTTCACGATTCTGGTTTTACAGTACTTGTTGTCAGAGTATGTATCATAAAACAGGGGAGCATTTCATCAAGCATTTTGTCAGTGACTTTTACCAACAACTGTTATAAGCTATAGAAATCCTTGCATCTGATTGGCTGAGAGCAAATTTGTCTGTAAAAATCACTGACAAAAGGCTTGATGAAACGCTCCCCGGGTTTTCCTCTCTCAATGAAAATTAATTCAGTCCTTAATTGCTAAAATTTTCTTTTGGCAACAAAATAATCAAGCTTGGACTTCTTGTTTTACATCAAGTTAAATTTTTAAACTTCTTAAAATATTATCCTGTCAGAAAATGATAAAGAAAAATAATAGAACATAGGCTACAGTACATAAAATATCTTCTTCTTTTTTTAATGAACAAAATAGCACTCATATGATGTGACAAAGATAACCGATTCATGAATACACAAAAAAAAATATATATATAACAAAATACACTCAGAAAACAACTACCCAACATGTTATGGTACGAAACATTGCATATTGTTTTAGTATGAATGAGCATCAATCCAGGCTGAAATTTAAACCTGAGAGAGCTTGAATAGGATGTGGTCAAGTAGTTCTACACATTATTCATTACAAACTTTTGTATTTTTCCATGGAAGTAACTATTCCAGTAGCACTTCTACTCTTAATGCATCTGATTCCATTTTGATTGATTTATGACCAAATGGTATCATATTACCTCTATGCAAGGGATATGTTTTTAATCTCAAGCTCAGAAGTGTTTTAAAGGGAGAGTTGGACATTCATTTACAACTATCCTACTCTGACTCTCTATTTGTTTTGTATTGAAGATTTCATGAATTTTTCATTTTTCTCCACAGAAAATAATTTCTAAAATCTGTGCATGAGATATAGATGACTGGAGACATTTTCTCATAAATCATAATGTATGAAATAAATATACTTCTTCATCAAAACTCAAGAAGTGGAAGGTTTTTTAAAAATGTAGAACAAAATAAGAGCTGCTCACAAAGGGTATCAAAGTACTGCCAATTTGCACATGGATCTTGAAAACTTCTTATCTTTCATAGCATTTTCCTCAAACTTTCCATGATCTTGTTTCTTTCCCTTTTTTCTTGTTGCTGCTATCAAAACCAACTGATGCCACATAAGAATTTCCCTTTAAGATATAACGAGTTAAATAGCGAGTATATTGAAGGAGATTTTCTCTGAAAGGAAAGTTACTGACTTGAAGTCAGCCACTTAGTTCAAAGAAATTGCTTGATATCACTTTCTCATCTAAGCACTCACCGTCCACTTTATCTTGATAAAGGGATACAAAACAATTGAGATGTGACTATATGTTATCGTTAATCCAGACAGCCCTGAAAACAAAATATGCGTTGATAGTCTGCGTCTAATTGCATAAATGTGTATTTTTTCACATATAGTCTATTTGGAGCCAGAAGGGCGTTAACTCTGTGTTAAAGTATAGAGTTAATGTCCTTTTAGCTCCAAAAAGACATATCTGACTCTGATTACCTGCCAACATGGAGAATGTAATTTGATATTGATCTTCATGTAATCATTTATGACTTTTGTAAATGTCTCAAATACTAAAATAGTCTATCGAGTGGCAGACAAAAATATAAATGCCACATTTTTGCTATGGATGTTATTCTGTAAGTGGACTTCCATGATAATTTAGAGAGCATGGATTGTCTGCAGAAAGCATATTTGGTATGAAATGTTTTTCTTGATAATGAAGAGAGAAATATGAATGGATAGAAGCAGCGGCATTGCTACAAAGGGGCATTTGGGCACATGCCCCAATTCAAATGGAGAGAAAGGGAAAAAGAAAAAGAAACTAAAGTAAAAAGGGAGAGAGGTTTTTTTTTTTTTAAATATGAAAACCTGTTCCTGCTATCCAGCGACAAATTTAGGCCCTAATTATGTGACTGGATAGCAGGAAAAGTGAGCTGAGAGCCAGAAGGGATTAAGTCTATAAGTAATATGGAGTTATGCCCTTCTGATTCTCAGCAGAGCTCAAAATGAAATTGTCCGCTAAGAGTCAGAAGGTCATTAACTTGTATCGTCTGTTTGGAACCAGAAGGGCGTTAACTCTATACTTTAAAGTGACAGTAAATTGAAGCTCCTAACGGCGCCATCTTTCAACAGGATTTGAAAAGTGTCTGTGCCTCTAATTTTCCCATCATGCCCCATTCTAGTTTGTAGAAGCTTAGAATGTATCTGTAGGCAATTTTCCACATGTGCAACATCAAAAATAATAGTTTGAAATATAAAATGTGCCTAGTTTTCAAACAGCTGTTGGTCAAAATTCAAAATAAAATGCAATTAATTTTCAAATTATAATCTCAATTTAGCAGTTACTGTCAGGTGGCGCTGTTCAAGTTTTGCCAGTTTAATGCCATTTTAACACAGAGTTATTACAACCCTTTTGGCTCCAAACAGACGGTATCAGTTTGCACAGAGTTAACACCCTTCTGGTACTCAACAGAGCAAATGAATGCCGCAAATGGGTGAATATCTTGAAATAATCTTTTTGACAAACATGGATATATCATGAAGCTGGTTTGTAGCTTCATGGATATATGAAGCTAATATCTTAAAAGGCTTCATAAGGAGGGTCTTCTATGTAAACTTGTAGAATAAGAGAAACGTGACTTTGGTATTAAAGAGGCTTACCGTTATATTATATTTTTGTCCTGTATTAGACAATTGTGCTCCCTGATAACCTTCAAGTTTCTAAATTGGTTTTCATTATTTCTGTCTTTTCCCATTTGGCATAAAAAAGATACTAATTGTCTGGATTTTTCATAGATAAATTTAGATGATTTGATTTTTGTCATTCTTTAAATCTATTGTCAGTCAATCTCATTCCATCTCACTGTCCCTCCCCAATGGTTTACCCCTCCCCACTCCCAATCTCCCTATCTGTCTTCATCTGTTTGTACATCTCTCCCTCCCCCCCCCTCTCTCTCTCTCTCCCCTCTCTCTCTCTATCTCTCTCTTAACAATGTACATCTTACACTTACATTGATGCATAATACTTAAGAATGAGGAGTGTTGGACCTTAATTGATAATTCTTCTGTGAATGGAAATGCTCTTTTCTCCTTTTAAGGAGAATCTTGAGTTCTGGTAATCATAAGAAATAGAGTCAAACAGAATAAAACATAATTATCACCAAAAATCAATATACTGTATAGAAAAACAGCATCTGCCACATGACTTCAAAAGTATGTCATTTCTGAGTATTAAGAAAAATAAATATGGCATTTCATGAAATGTCAAGAAAATGACCAAAATGCTTTCTACCTGCAAACACTGTCCCATGCATAATGCACACATGTCCATTTTGGCGATTTTCAAGGTACCAGTATGCAGTTTTCAGAAAGTTTTCACTGCATTGCTTAAATATGGCTGGCCTAAACTATACAATAACTCATTATGACTACATGGTAACAATTTACAATGATTTTCTAAATATGTTTTCTCAAAATTGGCATTAATTGATAATTCTCCTGGAGAGCTAGCCTTCCTGGAAGAGAATTGCATGGAAACAGATGGCAGACAGTGGGTGGAGAGACCCATCTCTAAATATGAAACAGTAAGAAAGATAAAGTCATTACTGAACTATTTTGGGCTAAGAATAACATCTGAAAGAAAAGATGCCTTCAATTAAGGGCAAGTCTGGAAGACGGACCACAAGAAATGTCACACAGTCAGGGAACACAAAACATTATTTCATCATTAATTAGTCTGAAGGGGGATCATAATTAGATACATATGTATCCACTTCCTCTTTCATTTTTGTTTCAAGTGCATAGAAAGTAGGCCAGGAAGAGAGCCAAGAGGACTTCTTTTTCCTAAATGAGAATGTTTGAAAATAATATGAGATGGAAGTTGGTAATTTCAGGCAGATTTTGAGAATTTGATATTCATTTCCATTCATGAAAGTTTAGTAGATCACGTTTGCATAATGGTTACATCTCATCACTGGGGATAGATAAAAGAGACAAGGCAGATATAACAAAAAGAAATGGGGATAGAGAGATAGAGAGAGAGAGAGAGGGCGAGTTTATTATTAGGTCCAAAAGTTTTCTGAGCTTTTAAAGGGAAAGTCTACCCTGGTATGTACGGTAGTTAATTTGAATAAAGGAAGTAAAATGGGAGAAAAAGATCAGTAAAAGTTTGAATAAAATCGTATAAGAAATAAATAAAATTATGAATTTTTGAAGTTGTAATCAATCAAACACAAATGGGCAACGTATCATGCGAGCTCCTTTCCCATTTGCTCAGTACAGAAAATCTCATAAATTTTCATTATCTTAGTTTTTGATGAAGGGATAGATTTGTTTCATACAAGTTTTGTGTAAAACCTATGAGCAATGATGATATATATAAGCTGCATGTATGATTTAATATTTTCATTAGAGAAAATAGAGCTCGCAAGATACGTCACAGAGTTGCCAATTTGTCTTGATTGATTACAAAAATTCATAACATTCTTATCTTTTATTGGATTTTGCTCAAACCTTCAATAATGTGTTTCTTTAATTTTTCTGCTTCTTTTAAAATCAACTTGTAATCAAGGTGGACTTCCCTTTAAAGATATCAATGGCTTACAGACCAACTCACTTCAGTACACTGTATAAGAAATTTTGCACTGAGTAAGAAAAAAAAATCTAGCCCAAAATATTTAAAACATTAATATCTGTATGCAAGATCCATGATAACATTATGCTCTTTTCTCATTTCTAATTATTTGATCTTGTTCTTGGTTATTTTGTTCATATTACAAATCGCCATGAAAATAGTGTTCTACAGGCTATATTTTGGAAAACTGTTGAGGCAGATCTGTCCTAATTTAGTATATGGCTTCGATCATTTCCTGCAAAATTAAAAATCTGAAGGACATCATTATCCCTGGGCCCTGTTTTATAAAACTTGTTACTAATAACAAGTTACAATTGTTATAAGCTACTGAAATTCTTGAATCTGATTGGCTGAGAGCAAATTTGTCGTAGAAATGGGGCAGTTGTTATTGATAACAAGTTTTATGAAACAGGGTCCTGTTCTCTGTTAGGGCTATGTGCATCATTTAATGTCATGTTCCTTTTATTCTCCCATTTTTGTAACCTTTTAATAATTTCTCTCAAATTGTTAGAATCAGATTGAGACAGTCTGTTGAAAGTGAAAAACAAAATCACGGGAGATATGAAAGATATTCCAAGCATATGCAATTCCTACACTATCTTGCAGGTTACAAGTGAATCATTTCTCTAACCTGGTATGAAGAAACCTAGAAAATAATTAGCTAAAATGTGGTTTCTCAAAAATAAAGGTGTTAACACTTTCATAGAGTAGTATCTTATTTTCATAGGTGTACCCCCCCCCCCCAAAAAAAAAGACAATATGTAATGAAAATTTGTTTGCAGACCCATTCAGCTTTAGCAACAACACACCTTAACCTGTAACAGGAATGGCAAACACTGAAATTTACATGTAATTCTTTTTTCTCCCTCCTTTGCTGAAGGTTCAAGTCTAAGCTAGACATCATGTATGTCATATGCCAATCATTTTGATGAGTGTTCATGGGGATTAAGAAGCATACCAAAACGGAAACTAATATTATTCCTCTTAATTGATAACTTCACATTCTTTACCTTGCTCAAAGTCAAGGTGAAGACCCCATTCACACATGAAATGATAAACCACATCCCAAACAAAAAAAAAACAAAAAAATTAAATGCCATGTCTAAGACAAAATTGAGCTTAATTAATGGCCTTTATATTTCCCTATGTTAAAACACACAGATAAGTGAATATGTTTAGGGGCCTTTGCTGCAGGCATGTACATTTTAACCCCAATCTGCTATTAATTTATATTTAAAATGGTTTCATTTTATTGCAGTAGGTTTTTTGAAGTGGTTTACAATGTCATATGTGAACGAGACTTTGATGAACACTTGCCAGGATTATACTTTTATACTTATTTTCAGCTTGTCCTACTTGTCAGTTTAACCTATGTTTAAATAAGGGGATTTCTTAATCCATTAATCCACTTCCATAACCACTGACGTTTTGAGGTGGATATAGGTTTAAATAAGGAGATTTAATCTGACTTCCACTACCACTGATGTTTTGAGGTGGTTAATTTACAACATCATATGTGAAAGAGGCCAACACTTGCCAGTTTTATACTTGACCTATTTTCAGCTTGTCCTATATTCAGCTTAATCTAGGTTTAAATAAGGGGATTTCTTAGTCCATTAATCCACTTCCACAACCATTGGCCTTGTGTCTCAAAAGAAATTAGCTAAAAGAGGAAATAAACTATAAAACACTCGCAAATGTCTCCAAATAATTGCTATTGTACGTAGGAACAATAGCCTTCCACATTTCCTAAATGGCTGGACCCATACTACGTCACTGCACACTAATCCTAGGAAAATATTATTGACTGGACTTACAAGTCAAATTTTCCCTTCAATTTATCAGATTTTTCTACAAAGTGAAATACGAAGGCACCCGGAACAAAGTGAGAAAAGATGGAAAGTAAACAAACAATGGATGATACTGAATGACGTCAGTAATTGGGAGTGACAATAGGCCTACGTATACCGGTAGTCTTTCTATAAAATAAAATATGAAGGCGTCAAGTAAGAAATAAGACAAAATAGAAGGTAAACAAACAATATGGAATGAAGCAAGTAATTTGGGAGTGGCAATTCTATCAGAGAGATTCTCTTTGTACTTGTATTCCATCATTTCCTATATTTAAATCATTCCTTTGAAGCTGGGAAAAACACTGTATGCTTCATAGTCATGAAAGAAATATTAAACTTCTCTGAAATAATATGTTCAAAAAGTGAATTTCATTCCACGGAGTGTAAACTTAGCAAATATTTTGATGAATGGCAGAAGGGCATTAATCAAATATTTGAGTATGAAGATGATGGTAGCACAATATTATACTGTACTTTTAAATGACAATAAAAACAATAAATTAATAACTCTTTCATTCATTCATATCATTTCAAGCATACAATTATACAACAGAACGGCATACACTTGTGTTTTTCTATTTGAATAGAATTAAGTAAAGTAATGATACTTTTCAGGAAAAAGGGCAATTTTATGCTTAAAACTCTAAACTCACAAGCTACATCGGCTAAGAGCTGGAATGGTTCAATAATATAGTTTTGCATAAAGCTACAGGTATAATTTTTATTTTTAAAAAACTTATTGGGGGGGGGGGGGGGTTGGGGGCTATGACAAAATATCTATCCAGAATGTTTAAGATATAAAGAATTACATCAACATCAAATGCCTTTACAGATATGGAATTCTTTCCTAAAAAGCATTTATGAAACACACAAAACTAAGAAACACAAAAGAGATATTCTAACATGATGATTTTCCAATATCCTTTTAAGGAGTCTTTGTAAGATATAGGCCTATCTGTTTACAATTCAGCAGCATAAATTTTTATTTCAAAAGTTTTAATAATACCCCTTCTAACTTTAATCAGACCAAGTACTTTTTATTTCTGATTAAAAATTTTCAAAATCAGATCAAGCTTTCCTGAATTTTCACAGATGAAAAATTGAGAAAATTGATCACCCTATACTCTCTAGTGATTTTTTTATTTGCACAGTGACAAAGTGCTAGTGGGAAAAATTGTACCTACCGTATATCAATACTGCAATGCACTTTTGCAGTTCCTTACAATATTTTCCCCAAATTCTGGGGACTGAAAAACTGGTTAAATAAACAAATGAGTCAGAGCACGAAGAAGTGAATGAACTACACCAAGATGAAAATATACATCAACAACTTCCTCTTCAAAGAAAATAATACGAAGCTTGAAAAAAAGAGATTGATAAAAATCATAACAGGGCACAGACATTAGATAGTCTGTTAATCAGACCCTATATGTCCATGTATTTGGAACATGAATGTTTCAATTCTACAAATTTTATTTCAAAATGAAAATCTCCTAAATCAGTTCAAGCACTCCTGAATTTCGATAGATGAAAAACCTTAGATAGTGATCACTCTATACTACGTCACAATTCTTTTCTTCATTCTGCACACCGAGTGCAAGTGAGAAAAATTGTACCTACCGGTATATCAATATGAATATGTATTTTATCTGAATTTATCTGCTATAAAAAACTTTAGTATACTAGAGTATAAAATCGATTGCCTATCAAATAATATATAAAGGCAGCTACACTGTACCATAATTTCGCATTGTCAGAAAAAGATGCATATTTCAGACTAAATGCAGTGTCAGATCAATGCTTTGTAGGCCTAGACCTCAATTTTCTATCATTTAGAAAAATGATTACATTTTGACAAAATCTGAAATTGTACAAACATTGGCAACATGTTTTACCAATATAACCTATCTCATCTTACTGACTAGTGCAAATTAAAAAAAAGAGAAGATTTTCCCACAATTACCAACTTTTTAAAATTCCTAGTAGTAGCACTAGTTGAAATTCACCCCACTATTCAGCTTGACTGCTGAGCTAAACAATTATGGCTTCTATGCGCAGATACTCCCACATGTTCAGTAATTTGTGGTAATTTCATCCCAGCAGATTTCTACAAAACATGGAAAGTGTCCACACACTGAGAACATTTTGTGGTGAAAACGTGGGGAGGAAGACATTTTCAGGCATGAGGTCTTAAGGTTCACTTCCCAGTCTTTTCTTTGTCTTGAAGGGTGATATTGTTGTCCGGTTGTACATATAAACAAGAGAGTAGAATTACGGAGAAAGGGGAATGTAGCTGAAAGGTCTGGAGGTCAGACTAGTTGGGATGCTCCCCTGGAGTCAATGGAGTTACTAGTCTACAGGCACAAACTCTATTTTGACACTTAGATAAACTTCCGTAAAGCCTTGAGCCCAGGCTCAACTTTGCCAATTTTTGGCTGTGTCGCCAAATAGAGCTACTTTACAGGACCTATGGAGTGCAGTCTATGTAGTCTCATAGTTCAGGCCCTCTGTCATGTGTCTCTGTAGTCTCACAGTTCAGACCCTCTGTTACGCATAATTTTATGACAGACAAAGGTTCATGCCTGCAAATTAGGCTAGTCCTGCAGACTCACCATGCCTCCATACAGACCCCTGGTGTTACACAGAGGGTTAGCTAAATAGCGCTGAACTGCCAATCATTTTGAGTGGCGGCCGGTGATCAATTGCTTCTCTGATTGGTTGCGGCATGTGGAGGGGGCTGGGTGTAGGGACTGATTGGAGCTCATTAGCTGTGATAGTTCTACCAGGTTCTTTCAACTCATGAGGTGTTTCAGGGATCGCGCCAACAGGGTTCTCCTTCAAATCGGGAAGTTACTAGTATACCGTGCAAATTCCTGGATGAAATCTACCCGCCTTCTATAGTCTTATACTTGTTAAGCCTATATGTTTACCCTTAGTTTTCTGGTGTTGATTTAATTGAACCTTCCTTCAATCTCTGGTTCTAAATTCGTTACAAGGACCAACTGTGTTGGTAGGGAGGAGTGTAAAATATCGAGAGGTATAGGGAGAAATCAGGGGGTAGGTGTTTCACTATGATCTTCAGTGTGGAGGAGACAATATAAAAAAAAAATTGAGATACCGGTAAGAAATCTGCACGAGATGGTCCACTTTGAATAGACATTTTAAAATGTATCAGAAAAAGTCATGATTTTGCAGATAACCTTGATAAAAAGTTAGAAAAGAAAGTTTTCAAATTACCACATTGCTGTTTTAGGCAGAGAGGCAGAGGATGTATCTTACTAAGTTCTAAACTTGGGGGAGGGGGGCGGGGCAGATGTCAAGCAGATGTAAAGCCACCCTCCCCCTTCACCACCACCCTAGGTTTTCAAGCACCTTCCCTCATATTACTTGTTTTGTATGATATCAAAATATCTGATGTCAATGTCTACAAAACCTAATTTTTTCTGTGCAGGCCTATCATCTTGCTAAATTTCTGAAAAGTACTCTATTACAAAAAGATGAAATAATTTGCTTTTTATTCATTCAAGAATATGTCAGTTTGCAGAGAGTTAAAAATTGAGTGAAAGCCAGAGCTGTTTGGGTTGCATTGATCCATGAAGCAAGTCCACTGCGATTGTTGGGTAGTGCTCCAGAACATGTGTGGAAATCATCTCCAGACGTTAGCCATAACTTGTGGCTTTAATGGCTTGAAATGATACATTAACTTCCACATATGTGAGACAATACCTGCTTGCTGTGAGGTCAATTTGCTACAATGTACTAGAAAAACTGAACTTTTATAATTTCACTATTCCTTAGCGAAACTCAAGAGCAATCCTAATTTTGCCAGTACTGCTGTACACATGCAATTTTGTTGAGAAAAAAATATTCTTTTCTTTCCAAGAAAAAATCTATAGAAAGGGAGTATACCTCAGTGCCTATTATTATCAGAGTACAGGGTGACATAAGAATGGATACAATCAACAATAAAATGTTGATGACAAAGCAAATCAAAGCAAGCAAATCAAAGCAAACAAATAATGTCAAATTAAGAATACACATTCATTTATATGGGAAATTGTAGCAGTGATTGCTGTTATAGTGTAAGTCGGAAAGTAGCTTTGCACTATAACGCCCTCCTACATGCTGCTCCCCCCTCCCCATCCCTTGTATAATGGTCAGTGGTAATAGACACTAATAATGACAAGCTTCAATAAGCGACGATGATGATGGCACATCGGTGTCTGTGGTTTTCATGTAGGCGATGAATGTACATGTCACACACGGTCAAAGATTGCTCCTAAATTACCACGGTGATGAAAATAGGAGGATGTGGTGTCGCTCATGAGGATGAAGACGAGATGGAGGGGTGACTGTCCTCTGGTCACCGAGGGATGAGATGAGATGAACGAACCGACAACAAACAAACTTTCCACTGGTTATGACTTACTGGGTATCGTAACCAAGCACTAATTGAACCTCGTGAATAGTGCAAAGGAGTGAAAAAAAAAAGGATTTAGGATATTTTGCTCATTTAATCCTTTTATACCTCAGTCAAAAAACTATACTCCGTCAAAAAACTATACTCCAAACAGGATTTACAAGTTAGCCAATCAAAGGAATTTAATTTTTTGTTCAGTTTTTAGTCGGTCAGGTGTCGGTCTTGTCATCAGTCTTGGCATTGTAACCTAAAGGGAAAGTCCACCCTGATTACAAGTTGATCTTAAAAGAAGCATAAAAATTAAAGAAACAGATTAGTGAAATTTTGAAGAAAGTTATGAATTTTTGAATTTGAAATCAATCAAACACAAATTGGCAACTCCACGACTTATCTTATGATCTCCTCTCTCATTTGTTCACTACAGAAAATCTCGTAAAATTTTCATCTTCTTAGTTTTTGATGAAGGAATTTGTTTCATACAGGTTTCGTATAAAAAAAACATATAATGAGTTAACGCTCTTCTAGCTCTCGATCAACAGGCGAAAAAATGATTTTAAAAAACAAAAAAAATTGGTAAGAATGTGGGCCTACACTTCTCTAGCTATATTAAAACAGACATAATAATTCAGTAGGGCCTAAACCCTGTGTTTATATGAGCTCCAAACTGACGATATAAGATGAAGTGGATAATGAGAATTGAATTCATAATGTATAACTTTTTGTAAATTAACAAAACAACAAATTAATCTATATTCATGTGAGTTTAGACTGTTCTATGGGACGTCTCCTGAATAGAAATTTATAATGAGAGTAATGGCAACATCCTCAAAAAGAAATAACTTCATTATTTGTAGTGAATAACATTGAGAGAACAACTGATGGAAACAGAAACCTGTTTCGTATTAAGCTGGATGTTTACATGAATGCATGTAATTAGAGAGAACCATGAGGGTTTTTTTTGTAATACATTGAGTAAGAATTCAATGAAAGCAATGAATGTTTCTAGGTCAAAGGAAATCCACAGACCTCTTTACCAATTCAAATTGGGTTGCATCCAAGCGATTAGTAATCATCAAATACAAATCAGGAGAAAGAGAAACAAAAACAAAAAGATAAGAGACTTCTAAGCCTGCATATAAAAGCCATTTCCTCAATTCTAGTAAAGTGAAACCTGTCTATGAAGACCACTCAAGGAAGACAAGAAAAGCGGTCTTTATGGGCAGGTGGTCTTTAAGGACAGGTTCTTTTAATACACATTTCAACGAGAAACACTGCCCAAGGGAAACAAAAACTGTGGTCTTTATAGACAAGTGGTCTTTCTATACAGGTGGTCGCTAAAAGCAAGTTTGACTGTATCATTTTAAACGGAAAATTTCAATTTTTTTTTGTCATTTACGAATAAATGGAATAAAGCAATCGTACTTGGTTATATTGATTAAAATGATCAATATCTTATACCCATATTTCATATTAAATTACATTTTTATTTTTCTTAAAAAAAAAGAAAAGCGCAGTCACTTTACAGTTTAGGCTTGTTGGTATTATGCAAACCAGTAGGTCTATACCATAAAAACAGAAACTCTGTATTGGTAAACTTTGCATTGGTAATGCCTGCATTCACAGCAAGGAACTTTCAGGAATCTGGGCCCTGTTTCATAAAACTTGTCATCAATAATAACTGTTATAAGCTACTGAAATCCTTGAATCTGCTTGGCTGAGAGCAAATTTGTTGGTAACAATAACCGACAAGACACTTGATGAACACCCCCCTGGACTACCTATGAACTTAAAGGGAGAGTCCACCCTGATATCGAGTTGCATTTCAAAGAAGCAGAAAAATAAAAGAAAAGAATAATGGAAGTTTGAGCAAAATCTGATGTGAAATAAGAAAGTTATGAAGTTTTGAAGTTGTAATCAATCAAACACAAATTGGCAACTCCATGACGTATCTTGCAAGCTCCTCTCCCATTTGCCATATACTTAACAAATCATTAATTTCCATTTTCTCTATAGAAAGTATTCAATCATGCACGTAACGTTGATATAATTATTGCACATGTTTTACACAAAACCTGTGTGAAACAAATCTACTCCATCATCAACAACTAAGAAAATGAAAATTTATGAAATTTTCTGTACTGAGCAAATTGGAGAGGAGCTCGCAAGATACGTCATGGAGTTGCCAATTTGTGTGCAATGAGCACATTAGGATTTATAAAAAATGTCTTGAAATAAGACTAGAATTGAAAGCACTAGCTCTTAGCAATAATCCCTTTTTTCAGAATTTGTCCTGAAATGAGAATAAAAATAAATTCACAAACTCATCCCCAAAAATGATTGTCAACATCTGGGATCCATTAAGTCAAGTACAAGGTCATTCTGAGGTCACACTGAGCCAAATGATGAACTCAGTCTAGTCTTCAACTGGTCCCTTTCAACAGGGCCCTACATTTCCTTCACTTAAAATAATATGAGTGAAACTTATCACAATAAAGACATCAATATTCTTTAAAATCTCTTGAAATATGCACAATTACAGCAAATAAAGATACAAAACACATATCGCTCAGCAAGTATTTACATTAATATATCACAATAAAGTCTAGTTATTAAGACTAACTCGCAGTGAATTACTTTCATTTTCACAAGATGAAGGGGGGGGGGGGGGTTCTTTTTCTTTTTCTACTCCAACCCAGAAAATTTGAATCACCACAAAATTGACTTGATAAATGTTGATCTCGCCCCATATATCACAATCCTCAGCCAATGGGGCGGGATGAGAAGTTTGGTGGGGGGGGGGGGGGCGCAGAGAGTTTGGATGATGGCTGGTATGGAATAGGTTCTGCCCCATTTATGTAAAAGTGGAGGGCAAATATCGTCATTGTTGAAATTAATCATTTCCTCTTTTGTCCACCACGTCTTTAAAAAAATTGAAGGAAAATGTAAGCATATTCACCTACATAGAGAACGATTTTATCAACAAATTCAAAATTTATTTGCTTAAATTCAGAATAGAAAAAAAAAAAAAAAGTAACAGGAATATCAGGAGGTGATTTATATTACTTCAAGAATTATTTAACTCCAAAAGAACAAAAGAACAAAAGTTTTTGTCCTTCTGTTAAGTTGCAGGGAGATCCCTTACAAAAATGTCCTGTTGTACTTGTGTTGTACCTGTGTGGTACTCCTGTTGTACATGTTAGTACCACAGAAATTACCACAGGAATGAAAAATATATCACATATTCTGTGGTACTGTGTGCGGTACTGTCCTGTAGTATTCCTGCGGTACTGTCCTGTGGTATTCCTGCGGTACTGTCCTGTGGTATTCCTGCGGTACTGTCCTGTGGTATTCCTGCGGTACTGTCCTGTGGTATTCCTGCGGTACTGTCCTGTAGTATTCCTGCGGTACTGTCCTGTGGTATTCCTGCGGTACTGTCCTGTGGTATTCCTGCGGTACTGTCCTGTGGTATTCCTGCGGTACTGTCCTGTGGTATTCCTGCGGTACTGTCCTGTAGTATTCCTGCGGTACTGTCCTGTAGTATTCCTGCGGTACTGTCCTGTGGTATTCCTGCGGTACTGTCCTGTGGTATTCCTGTGGTACTGTCCTGTGGTAACGTCCCAAAATACAACAGGACATGTCCTGTGGTACTTTCCTGTTGTAAATCTGCCAATACCACAGAGTACCACAGGATTTTTTTTGTAAGGGATTGCTCTTTATTTACTTAATCAAAGAAATCTAACAAAAGAAATATTCATCCTTGCTTATACCTTTTTTGAAGAATTACCATAGTAAAAACAAACTAACAAAGAAAAACAAACAAACTATCAATGTTTCCTTTTAGGATTAAGCATGCAGTGATAACGCAGTCACATTGCGTTTCTGGTTTTAACGGTATAAGATATGTGCCTACACAGCTACATAAGTGTGACTGTACTAGGTAAGAGGTCTTTCCATAGATCAAGCAAAGACCTACCCTAGGGTACCGCAGGGAATTGATGAATTTTATAGGTAGATCCCAAAATCTGAATATCTGTTTTTATTGTAATCAGTTTAGTTAGGGGGTTATGTGATCCCCAAGGCTGGCCCTCTCAATCGCCCATTACCGACCCAACAGAGATTTCAAGTGCTGAACTTGACGCAAAAGTCAAAAGTGCAAACTAGCGTCACGGTAATTTGCTCAAATTATGCGGATAAAGATGTGTCTTCCAACTAGACGAGGATTGGATCTATGGAGATTGGATTCAATTGTTGAATTATGCTACATGAAATTATCTCGGACGGATCAAAGCTTCTTGTCGCACCCCGGCTATAGTCCGGATGAGAAGCAGAAAGGAGTTTCTTCGCTAAGGGTCTAGATCAAACAATTTGTCGGTTGAGAGCCAGACGGGCATTACACAATAGTCAGGTTCACACAAAGTTTCTAAACTTTAAGTTATCTTGTAGTTATCTTGTAGTTTCAGACCGTATGAACGGACTCATAGTTTCGAAAGTTTAAGTTTACTTGTAGTTACTTGCAGAACCACAAGCGAGCTTGTGATTAACGGCGAAACCACGAGCAGTTGGGGGGGGGGTCCTCGTAGTTATGGGCCGTGTGGACAGAATAAACTTGAAGTTTAGTAACAGTGTTGGGTACCTCGAGATCGACCTTCAGATTGTTCAATAAAAAAAAAAATTAAACTAATTTTCTTGAATAATTTTTCATTTTATTTTCTTGGTTATCTAACTGCCAATAGAACTTCGAATGGGTTTACATATTTATAAAACTTCTGCCTATTTAAAAAAAATAATAAACTCACTTTTTAAAAACACTATTTTGGGGGGTCAAATTCAAATACAACAGGCCTCCACTGACTTTCCCCAAGGGCCATTAATATGTTTTTCCATCCAAAAGAGAAATGTTTATAGTGAACTGTCTAGTCAGGAGTTAAGGTGACGATTTAAGTTGTGATCAACTGTTGATATGGAGACATATCCCACACTTTACGAAGACATATTGGCTGTCTTGATGGCCTGTATTTATAGAGGCAGAAGTTAATCCTATTTCACTCTTACTATGCCAAGGAGTTTAGTGAGCATCTTCAAAATTTCACCAAAGTGTGATCAATGCTTACTATTCAAATGTCTGCACTTCATTAACCATCTATTATTTCACAAAATATTGTGTACAAAACTTGTAGGAAATTGATTGCCATTTCTTATGATACCAAACATTATTACTTTACCCAACGTTATGCACAGGAATTATTGCAATTACATTTGAGTCTATATTTTGTCCATTAAATTTTGGTTCCTCATTTGTTTACTATTGTTTAATGTTCAAATAAGGTAATATCTTTTTAAAAATCTGCAATTTTCTCTGAAATTTTCTATGGTAGCATATAATTATAATCACATATTTAGAGTGCTTGATTTATGCTCAAAATGTCGATATACATTGACCACCAATATACCTTTCCTGTGGTCGAGCAATTGGTGAATGAAAATGACAAGTCTATCTGTCACATAAACGTGCCATCGGCACTGAAAGAGTTAATCCACTGTTGATAGAGCACCTAGTGTCATACTATTTTTCTCCATTCAACTTCCTGTAATATTCTAACAAAATGATTAAAAGAAATGAATCCACTCATGAAGTGAAAAAGCGATTGATTTCATAATGACATATGACTTTTGTTTGTTAATGTAGTGCAGAATTAAGGTAATTCTTATGGAATGAAGGGCTTGACATGAGGTGCTCCATGAATAATATGTGTACTAACTTTTCCCACTTAGTTGGGCATTAAACCTAAATTATTAATGCTTTCATAAATACCAGCCAATGTGATCTCAGGTGTTTTTTTTACTGCTTTCTGTGTAATGTATGAAATTTTGTTTGTTTGTGCCCCAGGGGGGCCACTCAGATATATGGGTGTACACATGCGCGTCCAAGGAAACGCGTAAAAAGGGGTCTTTTTTTCAGGTGGAACGCGTAACGCGCGTTACGCGTTAAGGGGTCCAAAAACGCTGATTTTCAACAAAAAGGGGTGCTTTTGACTAATCTGGCCGAAGTCAAACCTGTTTAGGGGGGTTGGATGATGAAAAACCGCGCAAAAATCCTTGTTTAAGGGGTCTTTTTTCATCCAAGTATAAAACCTGTTTAGGGGGTATTTTGAAGACCCCTGGACACGCATGTGTACACCCATATATCTGAGTGGCCCCCCGGGGTTTGTGCCTTTGTGTCTGTTTGTCTATTTCAGGAATGTGATGTCCTGCAATGTGATGTCATGCAATGGGATGTCATGAATGTGATTTCATGCAATGTGATAAATTTAGAATGAGAAAAGAACTGTTTTTGATAATCTTACAGCACTCAATGATAATTTTGAAAACAAACAGTTTGGAGAGATTCATTTTTATAATGTCACTAAAAGAAGACGCTCTCATAAAAGGATTTGCCAATTTTTTTGCGATAATACTATTGATCAACGTGGTAACCTTTAAATTGTTTATTATTAGACATATCTAATTATAGTGTATAAGTATATGCAATTCTTTTAATGACTCTTTTTCTCATCACCTTTAATACACTACTTGTACATAATCTGATAATTTATATTTCATGAAAGAGCATGTCCATGTTTTTGTTTTTGTTTGTTTTGAATGCTATACTCATGATATATTGTTCTGTTTTTGTCATGACAGTGTTACTCTTATTATTATTATTATTATTATTATAAATATGATAACTCTAACTGCGACAGGGGGCGAAATCTTTTATCTCATTCTTTTGTTACGTTTCGCCCGAACCCACACTCGTTTCGCCCGAACGTTGAGTTTCTATTGTGACGGAATAAACCTATTGTTAGGTTTCGCCTTAAGTCGCAGTTAGGTAAGTTATTATTATTATTATTATTATTATTATTATTGTTCTTATTATTGATGTTATATTGGAACGAAATATTAATGGATATGTCAATGAAGTTCAATGAATAAATACATACATGAAAATAAAAATAACCCTCAAATCATAGATTAGAAGTTTGATACCATCGTCAACATTCACACGTGTATTTGCTTTCCAGCACCTTATTGACTGATTTTCCAACATGTAGATTCAAAAATTCCTTTAACAATATTCTCCAGGTTACTTTATAAGTTGTGAAGTTAAACTTGAAAATATCCAGAAGCTCCTGAGAAATGAATATTTTTCTTGCCTGGACAGTTATGTTTATACTGTAAGCTGATATTCTCAAGGTCAATCAAAGGTCGTTCCTGGGCTTGAATTAGGTCCATTGCCTGAGGGGTTTCTGGCATGTACCAGGGGATATGAGAGGCAAACCCACAGTTCTTCTGGATACCATCGTCTCACTTCCTATTATAAAGATAGATATCAACACTCTATATCCATTCACATCTATCTTACATTCATGTATTTCTATATTGCTCCATTAAACAAACATTATTTTTACCTTTTACATCTATTAATTTCAGAAAAATGGCCCTCTTTCTGATGTATAGAGCTCCTTGTATATTGTGAATATAATAACACACATTTTTCTTGATACACGTCCATTAGTTGGTTCCTACACATTTCACAGTTTATTTCAGTATGGACTATTTTACTATTCATACCTTGTACTTTATGTATATGCTTGAACTGTACGTGAAAAATTATTCTTCGTCCAGACGTGACACCTGTGTATATTTTCATTGTGAAATGTGAAATAAATTCAATTCAATTCAATTCATTTAGAAAATAATGTACTTTTCTAAACTTTGAAAATGGTCCTTCCTGTGTTTTTTAATCAAAGCAAATATGTAAAGAACAGACGATTGTAATTATTTCCTTTTTATTCAACTTGATCTATTCTATTTGTTTCTTCTATCTCTCACTTTCTCCACTGTGTTTCATTTCTAGAATACAGTTACATTGTAAAAACAATCTAGGCAAATATGACTAGGATCTAGTCAGATTTGACTAGAATAACTATTCCCATGGGCACCTGCACTATGCTAGTCAAAATGAACAGAATCCTAGTCAGAATGAACAGAATCCTAGTCAGAATGAACAGAATCCTAGTCAAAATGAACAGAATCCTAGTCAATGAACAGAATCCTAGTCAGAATGAACAGAATCCTAGTCAAAATGAACAGAATCCTAGTCAATGAACAGAATCCTAGTCAGAATGAACAGAATCCTAGTCAAAATGAACAGAATCCTAGTCAGAATGAACAGAATCCTAGTCAAAATGAACAGAATCCTAGTCAAAATGAACAGAATCCTAGTCAAAATGAACAGAATCCTAGTCAAAATGAACAGAATCCTAGTCAGAATGAACAGAATCCTAGTCAGAATGAACAGAATCCTAGTCAGAATGAACAGAATCCTAGTCAGAATGAACAGAATCCTAGTCAGAATGAACAGAATCCTAGTCAGAATGAACAGAATCCTAGTCCAAATGAACAGAATCCTAGTCCAAATGAACAGAATCCTAGTCAGAATGAACAGAATCCTAGTCCAAATGAACAGAATCCTAGCCAAAATGAATAGAATCTGATTAAGAAAATGCGATCAGGTCAAAAGTGACTAGAGTGTAGCTATTTGGAAATTCATGAGGGAACCAAGTAAAGTTAAATGATCAAAGTGCGTCACAAAAAGTTCATGACCATTATGACATGCAAGGGAAATACAATAATTTTAAACAGCAAACCATATCCATGTATTATACCAAATCTAAATCTAGAAAGGGCCCTGACCTTTATTTGAACAAAATCAAGACAAAAACAACAATAACAACAAAAAGATTTTAAAATACCTTTCTTTTCCAGAGACTTGGAATTGGTACTCATGAAATTAGTCTGAATTTATTGTATGATGTATCATTTATAGACCCCAAGTGAGAATGAAATCAGCAGCAGCAGCAGCAACAGCAACAACAGCAACAACAGAGTAGGAAGTGCTAGAGTGGTTGACGAAATGTTGAGTTGAAAGTGGTGGAATTATGTCTTCTCAGTAAGGACAGAGGACTAGATTAGGCTTAAAAAGGTCGACAAGGTCAAGTGTATTAATAATGAAGGAAAATGCCCTTATTGAATCCAGTATCGATCATGCCACAAGATGAACAAAACTCTGCAATACAGTAAAGATTATGTTACACTGGCAAAAGATATTCATCTCGTCAAAGATTAATGTCATACAATATCTTGGGGGCAGTTTTGACATACTTCTACGCACGCACTTAATTTGAAAATTGATAGAAACAAAAACTGCTACACAATTATTTCATCTACTCTTGTGAAAATAAGAGACTGGTAATATATGAAGCAATTAATTACCACAATGATTCAAGAGAGAGAGAGGGAGAGAGGGAGGATGGCTTAAGAAAGGGTCACCAGTAAACTCATCCGTGATGATTGTTTCTAGAGGGCAGTTTTAGAGATGGTTTTCTCATATCAAAACCAGAAAAGAATAATATGACAAGGATTGGTACCCGTGCTTTCTCCAGGGGGGGAATCAGAAATCCGAGCTGGAACCAACGCAATGACATCGATATCGCCAACAGCTCTCCACCGCTGAGATAACGGCAAACCACCGTAGAATCAGATAGATTAAATACAATTGTAATCCGATTCCCATCTGAATGTGGAAATGGTGGGGGCAGACAATCCAAGATGTATAAACTTGGACTGGTCAGGACAAGTTAGTATTTCTGTTACGATAGTGACAATCAGAAAAGATTAGATAGTTTTGCCACTATTGAGGCAATTTGCTAAATAGCTTGAGCATATGTTTAATTCTGTCCATATCCCAAGGTTATACACACAGAAAGTTCAGTAGTCATGGTAGCTGCCAATGGTTAAATGGCACATTTGAAGAAGAAAAAAGTGATGAAAAACCAGTCAGAAGATTCGGGCAGCAATATCAAGTAAACAAACACTGATTTTGTCCCTTTTTGTCATTTCAATCTTGCATACTAATGTTATATAAAACGAGTAGGGCCTAAATATTATCTTTCGCCATGATTTTACATGTATTTTTCGAAGTTATTGATATTTGTTTTTATAAATTCAAGATGGCAAACAATAATTTGATCAGACTTTTGACAAGTTTTGTCAAGAAGTAGAACGACCATCTTTTAAACAAAAGTTGCAATCATAAGTCTAAGAAATGTCCCCCTATATAAAGCTAAACTTTCCTGAGCTCAGAACTTAGAATGTCATTATTCTCCTCTGCATATGCCTTGCTAGTACAGTGAAACCTGTATATATATAAAGACCCCTTAAGGTAGACAAGAAAAGCGATCTTTATGAGCGGGTGGTCTTTATGTACAGGTTCTTTTGATACATGTTTCAATGAGAAGCCATGTTCAAGGGAAACAAAAATAGCGGTCTGTATAGACACGTGGTCTTTCTATACAGGTGGTCGCTAAAGCAGGTTTGACTGTGCTCATATTTTTTCAGTGTTCATATTTTGATTTTATAAGACTTGTAAATCAATGAATATAGCTTTAAAGCCTAATAAAATTAATTCCTAGTTTCTCGTCTCCTCCTTCTTTCTTTTCAGCCTGCCTTCTCTTTATGTTACTTTATATTTTTGTTTTGAAATGAAATAAATAAGAATCTGAGAACATCTCAGCAATGAGGTAATCACGATGCAATATCACAATGTTTTGATCATGGGCCTCTGAATAGCATATACAGATTATAAAATGAAATTAAAACAAATTGGTGTTGAAATCAACCCAATGGCACCTGTATGTACAGAAAAAATATAAAATATGAAATATAAAATATAAAATAATTATCATTGAACCCCCTCCTCATTTTTGAAAATTTACTTGGCCTAAAATGTAATGACCATTGCTAGCTCCATGACAGCTGGGAGTCCTTGTCTAGTACCACAGCATTTTACAAGCAATCAATTATGTGCAAGGAAACATCCATTCACTGTTATTATTAGGCACATAAAACTACTAATCTGCTTTGGATTGCATCCATTGCCAAACCAAGAAGTGAGTCCTATAAATCACCAGAGCGTTCTTATCTGCTTCCAGATTTGAAGCATCAATTTGTCAGCTCCGTAAAATATATGCCATCTTTTGATATTGCAGGACAACCCTGTGTGATTGATGATGTATCCCCAAGACTACTCCCAAACTGTAGCACTGCAGAGCTATGCCACCAATTAAATCCAACCTCAAACGTACAATGGAGACCATCTGGGGAACACAACTTGTTCCAGATTTTCCCTCTCTCGATTTTTAGTTACAATTTCACCAAAAAAATACTATTGCTGATCCTGGTATGGTCCATTTTGGCATCATTGCTATCACAGTTAGGATTCCCAAATGAGGCTTTTTTGTGGGCCAGACACTGCTCCAACCCAAATATTCTAGAAATTAAATCTATCCGGGCTCTGCATTCAATTACCCACATCATAAACAACGCTGATAGATGCAATAATTAATTGCTACCTTACTAACTTGCAGGACTTGTCTCGTATTTTTTTTATGCCGTCATCTGTTCGAAAAGTAGGACTCCTATTATCATGCCATCAAAGATTTTCCCACAAGAACTTCTTTACAGATTTTATTTCTATTCTCAAACTATAGATTTGAAATTTATCACAAGTACTTGAATTTTTGCACAGCTTTGCATCATTAATTATTTAATGGGATCGATCTTTCAAGTTTTGGATTAACTTCTTTTGATCCCACCACATTTTATATAGGTATACCTATTTTTGTCTCGCTTTCTATATTCAGTTTACCTTGCTTATTCTTCACCTAAAATGTTGTGTTTTTCAATTTTTATATATATATATATATATATATAGGCGGCATAGGCCTATGTATTTTACCATGTTTATATATTTTTTTTTGTTGAAAATGTGGAAATAAACTTTGAACTTTGAACTTTGAACCTGTTGAGTACAATTATATTTTGGTGTAAGATGCATTTTCCATAGACTCCAGTCATCTCAGCAGAGTATGATGCGAGCTAGCATATTTGTGACTCTAGGACCCCGTTCTCATCTACATCCTTAAACTAGTTTAGTGGAAACCAGTTTAGTGGAAACCAGTTTTGGGTGTAATGAGAACGCTCAAAGTGGTCTTGGAAGCGATCTTAAGTGGTCTTGAAAACCAGTTTTGAAAACCACCTCACGATGTGGTTTTCAAGACCACTTTCGTTGTTAAACTGGTTTTACGTGTAATGTGGACACAACCGTTCTTCGAAAACCGATCTTCACCCGGAAGTACTATTGCGCGCGCGGTATACGATCCACGCCGTACGCGCTAATGTACGTAATGCTCGACGGTTTCAAATTCCGCGCGAAACATTTGACCCCGCTTAGAGTGTTCCCATAGCAACAAGATCACTTTCGGTGAAGTGGTTTTGGAAACCAGTTCAGGGGAGCGTAATGTGAATGCTAACGAAGCGATCTTCTAAACTGGTTTTGAAAACTGGTTTAGTGGAAACCAGTTTAGGAAATGTGATGAGAACGGGGTCTAGTACCGGTAAAGACAGTTTAAAGTACTCATTATTGGTATCCCATATCGATGAGCACTCAAAACTGCATGCATTGAATTTGCATCAAATAGGCCTAAAGTTTTCATAAATTACTTTTCTTTACATCAACATTTCATTGATAAATCCATCCTGGCTATAACAATATAATCTCAACCTACATGTATGAGTTGAGTTGAGTTGAGTTGATTTTATTGACTCTTTCAACCCCCTTTCAGGGTCGGTATAAGAGTACAATAAAAATCATAAACATATCAAGGTGTACATGTAATATAAAATGAGATAAACAATACATAATAAACAGTTTGATTATAATAGGTAAACAGTACTAACAATCATATAATACAAGTTAAACACCGTTAACCCATATCCGCCTAGGGCACAATGGAGCGTATAATCCTGTGCTGCCTGAGCCCAATCACACACATTCATCCATTCAAGCATTGCCAACTTCAAACTGTCCTCACAGACAATAATCAAAATAAAATAGTGGCAAATTATGTATCAGTTTAAAGAGTAGAAATTGGTCTTTATTGTGAGTTTTGTATCAGGTCCATTCAGACATTTGTCATTTATTTAATCTTCACATAAATCCTATATGAAATACGAAAATATGAAAATTTTTCTTAATATCATATAATAATTCACAATTAAAAAATATAAATTTCATGTTTATTGAAAAACAACTAGAATTTCCTAAAAGTTCAGAATGTATACTTTCCAGTGGTATAGAACTCATTGAGCAAAACATTTGGGAAATTATGAAATTATACAATTGAAATTGATATTTACTTATTCAGTCTATTATGCTTTGTACTACAACACACGGAATTGCTATTCAAAAATGTGCCTGTATGTAAAATAAGAACTGAAAAATCTTCATCTTAGCAAATTTGAAATGTGTTTCATGTTACATAGTATAAGTTCTGTCCGAATATTGATGAAACACATATTTTTTTATGTTCAAATATACTATCAAAGTATCAAATCCCGTAGCAATGATATTATGATGCGTTGTTCCTGCAGTGATGTGATCGCGTGAATGATGGTGTGCAAATGAAGAAAGCTAACTATACAAAATAATGTTGGCTTTTCCGTATCTAGTAAAATGAACTGAACGCTGAAAGTGTAAACAAAAGTGATAGGAACGAGTGCAAAGCATTGTCGGATATCAGGTCACGGTTCGCGGGTTATAAAAAGATTGGAAAATGACGTTATTGTGAAAGTTCTTTTCGCTACGGGATATCCCGTAGTTCGGCGAACGTAGCGTTCGCGGGGACTACGGGATATTCCGTAGATCGGCGGATATGGGTTAAATATAAAAGTTATCAACATACAAATAGTTGTATATATATATATATATATATGCCTATAGGCGCCCACCCATTGATACAACCATGGTAGAAGAGACACGACAGAAAGCAAGTATTCATAAGTACAAACTTCAGTGGTCAACATTGAACCCCAGTTGTCTGGACGTGGTTCCAATTAAATCTCATAAAGTCTATTTTTAGGGCTGCCATGTGAAAAGTCTGGTGGGAATTCCACTTTTATTCCACCTGTTAGTGGGAAAAAGCTTGTTTTGTGGTTACATTCTTACCCACCATTGGGGCATTTACTGCCATTTGTGTTCTTAAATCACACCAGAAATATTTTAATTGGGATGCAATCAATGTACAGTGAACTCGGATTTTTTTCATTTTCACTGACTTGTGCACTTTGCTTTAAATTTTTTTTTTCTCGTCCGGCATCTCCGCTATGACTTGATTTCCACTGATTGCACAATAAATGCTCTGTGTGACTTTCTGTTACTTAATACTGAAATCCTAACTTCCATAAAGTCTGCAGCATAAATGTATATCTAACCCAAACCTTAACTCTAAACCTAACTCTAAACCTAAACTAAACACCTTCAATGAAATAAAGCATAGAGCAAGTGTTGCTGAAGCAAATATCGAAACACCTTTTCATTTGGAATTTACTTTATTGCCGCTGTCTGACGCAAAATAAATCGTCTGACAGAGATGATTTGTTGCAAATCCAAACAAGAGTCGAGTTTTCATGCAAAATAAATTTCTTTGAAAAGAAACATGTCTGATAAAGAAATAGGGCTACATTTAATGCCTGTTTAGTGAAAGGCATGTATACAAGGATCCACATCCCATTAAGAAACAGTTTAAATAGTAAATTTTGAGAGGGAAGTTGTGTCAAAGTTTTTTTTTATAGTACAACTTCATATACAGTGTCCAAACAAGAAAAAAATCAATTACTATTCATTACTAAGGCTTACAGTTATTGCAGGAAAATATTCAACAGGGGAGAAAGGGAAGTGTGATATTGGGAAGGAAGTTCAACAGCCATTTTCAGCAAACAGACTTCTTTTTCTTGGCAAGTGGGGTAGGGGATTGATAAAAAGAGTGAAGTATGACCAGATTTTGACCTTTCACTTGGTCAAATTCTTGGCAATGACTCATTCAAATAGAAGACATTCATAGGCAGTAAAATGTTACAGTATATAGAAATGTATAAGCATGACTGAGAGAGTGAGAGAGGGAGAGAGAGAGAGAGAGAGAGGGAGGGAGAGAGAGAGAGAGAGAGAGAGACACACACACACACACACACACACCCACACAAAGAGATGGGAGAGAGAGAGAGAGAGAGAGAGAGAGAGAATTTGGGGGGGGGGGGGGGGGGTAGAGAGAAAGAGAGAGAAACTTGGCATGAAAATCCATCTCTGTCAAAACCATTACCACAGAGTGACCCCAAGAGTATATGACCTCTGGAACTTCTCAGAAATTGAGGGTCAAAAAAAGTGGTGCTGAGAAGAGAGAGAGAGAGAGAGGGCATGCAGGAAAGTTGTTTTAGAAAAGTACCAATAAGTGAACTTTGGATGGAGATGTGTGATCACAATCATCCTACTTTACAGTTTAATAATTTCGGGACAATATTGCACACTATCGCACAAAATTAACTCTTACTGTGCCAAGGGGTTTAGCTCTCTTCAAAATTTTACCAAAATGTGATCAATGATTACTTTTCAAATGTCTGCACTTCATTACAAATCTATTATTTCACAAATGTTGTGTACAAAACTTGTAGGAAATTTATTACCATTTCTTATGATACCAAATGTTATAACTTTACCCAATTCTATGCATAAGTATTTTGAAAATTACATTTGAGTTTCTTTTTGTCCATTACTGTTTGGTTTCTCATTTGTTTACTATTGTTTAATGTTGAAATAAGCTAATATCTTTTTACAAATCTGCAGTTTTCTCTGAAAGTTTCTATGGTAGCATATATCTATAATCATATATTTAGAATGCTTGATTTATGCTCAAAATTTGATATACATTGACCACCATATACCTTTCCTGTGGTCGAGCAATTGGTGAATGAAAATGACAAGTCTATCTGTCACATATACGTGACATCGGCACTGAAAGAGTTAAGGTGGTGGAAAAACAAAGGACTAGACAGCAAAAAAAAAAAGAAAGATACAAAGAAAAGGTAGAGAGAAGGGGGAAAAGGGTTAGAAACTACATAATTAGAGAGAAAGAAAAAAAAATTAATCAGAAAAAGACATAAAATGGATACAACAGGATAAACTAGGGTAGGGGGTAGAAGAGATGATAGTATAATCAAATAACCCATTAAAAAATTGCATATCAAATCTTAATCATTACATCAATCAAAACGGTATCAAAGTACTATCATCGCGAATATTGATATTTAGAAACTGAATAGTTCTTCTTAATAACAAGGGGCAGTTTCTAATCAATGCAATATATTTTTGTAGAAGATACCGAGGTATGACTGATTACCATACTCATTACAGTCTAAATTTATAAGATTTTACAATTGGTCGCTGAGAGCCAGAAGGGCACTATACTATGCAACCGATATCAGTTAACCCTTTCGCGACAACTGACCGCATTATGTGGTTTGGCTCAATAACTTTTGAGTCAGAGCTCTAAAAATTATACCAGATGCATGAGTAGAAAGAGCAAAATTCCTGCACACACTATGTCCATTTTTGTTGCATGACCATATTGCGTTTGATGGCAGGAATTTATATACAGAGAATAAGCTTTAAAATCCTTAAATTGGCAACACATTGCGAGGTTCCAAATCATTGTTTTTTCTCGAAATTGCGAATTTTTTTTTCAACTTTTATTCAAAATTCATAACAATGTTTATTGTTTTCAAAGACATTACACCTTATTAGAACCATGTAGCACTAAAAGAAAAATATTATTGTTGCCAATTTGAAGAACAAAATGTGATCACTTTAACACCCTTCTGGCTCTCAAAAGAAAATATCAAAAGTTCATCTCAATCTTCATGAGAGCAATGCCTTATTGAGCTTCCATTATTACATCCATTCAGATGGATTGTATGCAGTATAAAATAACAATATCTTAATTGTAGAGAATGAAAGGAGAAAGGGGGGGGGGGGAAGAAGAGAATTCTGTGGCCCACCTAAGTCGCCTTAGTATTTCAGAATTTTTTCCATATTTTCGTTAGTCGAGAAGAAACAGTCAAAGCAAATTCCAGGTCTTATTTGATTCCGCATTATGTGGTCGCTCCATTTTCAATCTCTCCTTTTTTCCATTTCCCTTTATTTCTTAGGTTTTCTTCATTTCCCTATCAGTCTTTTTTTCTGCCTAAATTTCCTTCTTACTTGGCCCTAATTATAAATACAACTCCACCATTACCACCATACAAAACGTAAATTTAACAATGTTTGAATGAAGTTTTGTGACTTTCAAATAACAGATTATTTTGAATACTGAGTGTGAATTTTGTTGATTCTATGAGTGCTTCACTTTCCATCATTCCATGGTTTTTATAAAGCCACTTATACATTTGGATAGCTAAAAGTATTTTAGTTGACAGAGAACAAGACATCAGCAATTCTAAACTGCTGTGAAGTTTTTTCTCCTTAAAGCAATATTAAACAAATGAGAGGAGAGAAAAATAATTTGCAACCTGGCCTAGGACGTAAATTCCATGCACGACCAGTATGTGTGACAACTACAGACAGTGGCTCGGATGCGTCCATGAATCTGCAGTGGGCATTGTGCACCACTGAGCAATAGCTTCTATATTGGCGTTCCTTTCTGATATTTACTTGAACATTCATTTAGATAAATCATAAACTGAATATCAGAATATCTGGTAAGTGGTAGATAGATTTATTGATACAAATGGAACAATAATGAGCTCTTATTGGTCAAAATTTTATTCCAATTTTCCTTTCACCACCAGAATTAAACATATATGCCAGAGTAGGGGCTTTATCATTGAACCTATCTGAGGTTTGAGGTTGTGGTAGATCTGACCCAGTTTTAAACCTTATTTCTCTTTGTAAAACTGCATCAGGTGAAATTGACTTAAATTTGTGGATTTCATGGTTTCTTTCACAAGATCGCAGCCTCATGCAATTGAATTTCCAAATGATAGTATTCAATGTGATTTTTCTTTAATGCGAACAATGAAAGTGTGTCACTTTAATTGTCTAATATAGGTGATGTAACATTAAAATCTTGCTGGCTTTGAGTCTTTTCATTTCTTCAGTATTCAAGATTCATAGTTCAGGCATGGAAATAATGTCTTAGGTAGCTAAACGAAACTGGGTGGCACGAAAAGACGCATCCGAAAAGCAAACGGTAAAATTGTTGGCGACAGAAGTGAATTAAAAAGTTGTATTTTGACATTTCTAATGGCAGTTTTGGTAATATTAAGCCTAATCAAACTAGTAGAGATATTTGAACTCGCTCTATGGTTTAATGATATGTATCTAAATACAAATATGATTTTCAACAGTATGCATTTTGCGTTTCAGACCCGTCTTTTTGCGCCACTATGTTTCAACATATAATGTATTTAATCATTTTTTAGAATCAGTGCTATCATAAGACCGTTTTTAGTAATGCTCCTTACAAGTTTTCTGACACTGAATGAGTTACATACTCATAACAATAATCCTTCCTTTTAAAAGCTTATATTGATATATCTTGTAGTTGTGAGATTAATATTTTGATTTATTACAACAACAATTCACATTTAAATGAAATTTTTATTCAGACTCATAGAGTAGGCCTGAAGCATTGTTAGCATCACAACATGGAAAAATAAACCAAATTTTGCTACCGGTAATCCTTTGAAATACTCACAAGTCCTTTTGTGTGTCATTTTAAAAGATAAAGTTCCATTCAAACACACATGGACACCAGACAGGAAAAGTATCAAATTTCATACCAAGATAAGGCTGTTATGTGAAGACTATCTAAAGCTTCTTAATTCCTAGTCTATAAATGCAGACATCTTGAGCACTTACTCTCCATCTTTAGGTTTATCAGGGTCTAGTTACATTTCCCTGGGTTTATAGTACTGTCTCGCCTATATGGTAGCATTTTGAAATATCAACAAACGTGAAAGATTTTTAAACAATCTAATATGGTGGATGTTAAACATTCCTTTATATTCCTCAATAACCAACTGAAAAATAAGGTAATTCTGCATTTCCATTACGGATAATAATTAACAAACACAACAAAACCATTTTTGAACTGGTTTTCACTTGTTTGAAAAGGGTACAACATTGCAGACTAGGAGTGGGGCAAGCTGAGATCAAATGGCAAACTCTGGCTTCATGATGTAGTGAATGTGAGTTAATCCCCCACTGAACAGATTTCTGCAGGGTTATCATAGTGACTGGCACCTGCCTGTTACCACACTCTAAGACTCATCCATTATTCTAATAGGGGTGTCTGGGGTATTCAAACATGTTAGGGGGACAGAATCTTCTTTGGGGGGTGAGTAGCCCCTCAAGATTTGAGCAGGGAGAATTAAAGGGATGCATCACCTAAGAATGATTGAATCATGTAATATAGAAAGGACTACTGGCCTTTTCCATTCTTTTTTTCATAACACAAGGTAAATTTAATGATGTGGAAACAATTACAAAACTGGCAAATGTGTCTTTAAATAAAAGAAATGATAATCAAATAGCTTAACATTTCCTGATATGTAGTATACTTTCAAAAAAAATAAGTTGGATTCATCACTGAAGATTGATTGAATCATGTAATATAGAAAGGACTACTGGCTTTTTCCATTCTTTTTTTGCATGACACAAGATAAATTTAATGATGTGGAAACAATTACAAAACTGGCAAATGTGTCTTTAAATAAAAGAAATGATAATCAAATAGCTTAACATTTCCTGATATGTAGTATACTTTCAAAAAATATAATTTGGATTCATCACCGAAGAATGATTGAATCATGTTATATAGAAAGGAATACTGGCCATTTCCATTCTTTTTTTATGACACAAGATAAACTGAATGAGATTGAGACAATTACAAAACAGGCAAATTTTTCTTTTAACAATTAAAACAAATGATAGATAGCTTGAAATTTCTTGATATACTTTATAAAAAGAATTTCAGATCCATGAACAATTCACCAAAGTTATTTCCTATCGAAATTCTAAATAACATCTTTAACTGATACTGAGTAATCTTGAGATAGCAGTAAAGGCATACATAATTTTCTAAAATTTTGAAATTTAATTAATGAGAATTTAATAAGAGGTATCCTTGATCAAGTGATCAATTGATTGAGCGATGCAATAAGGCATCACATTGCCTAAGTGCAGATTCATATCAATTTGGTGAATTGTCTGACCCACCTGTGACCAAATTACATGAATGTCACCAAAGAGCATCCCTGACCAAAGTTGGGTCACAATATGGGATTGACAAGTCATTTGTCACAAGAGAGTCTTGCAGGTATTAAACACTAAAGGGTAATCCAACCTTTGTAATAAGTTGGTTCGTGTGAAAGCAGAAAAATAAGAGGAACATAATGACAAAAGATTGAAAGAAATCAGAAAATAATAAGAAAGTAATGGATGCTTGAAAAATGAGATCACTACATCTATGCAAATCTCAAATTGGCAATTTGGTGAATAGATTGTGACGTATTCACGGTCAACTCTCCCATTTGTCGTACACCAAATATCATTAATTTCCGGTTTTCTCTTTAGTGCCATTTCCCTCAGGGCAGTACTCAAAAGATATTGTAGGTAGCATTTTTTTCCTAGGTCCTCTAAAAAGAAAAAGATCCTACCAAGTAATACATTTTGGAAAATTGACATTTTAGTCATTCTGTGTTTTCTAACAAATGGGAGAGTTCAGCCAATTTGTTCAGTGATTACAACTTTCAAAACTGCATAACTTTCAAATTGCTCGCCTAATTTTGTTCAAACTTTCACCGATCTGCTTCTCTGATTTTTCTGCTTCACTTTAGAGCAACTTGCCATTAAGGTTGGATTTCCTTTAAGCATTTGTGACAGACGGACAGACAGACAGAAAGAAGACAGATGGATCCTGCAGTCTCGAATCCACATTCAGTGGGTGAGACAAAAGAGAATAATACCCGCTCTGAGAGATGTATGAAGTCCCATTCATGCCATCATGGTTGATTTAATTTCGCATGGATGAATGTTACTGACAAATGTCATCGTCTATCAAATTTCATTCACTCCATTTTATGGCATTATATAATGGGACTTCATCCTCTTTTCTTTTATTTAGCTTTCAAATTGATCAGAAAATAAACTACAGGAATGCATTATAAGTCATTCTCAAAAGATGCCCCAATTCATTCTCCCTTTGTTTCCTAATGATATTACAAATAAATAAAAACAAAAATAATCTATAGGAATGCACAATGAATCATTCATTCTTCCTTTCTTTTCTAATAATATAACAACTAAATAAAGACAAAAGGTACATGCAGCCCTCTTTCATTGTGTCCATTTTCAACTGACATAAAGATGAACTACTTACTGTTACTATTTCCTTTGTTTTTAAGTCATCTTGTTCCGTTGACAATGCTCATGATGATGTAGGAGGTCCTATATTTCAAAATGGTCACTGTATTAAATAATTTTTGGTGTATCAGTAATATATCTTCATTATACTAGAAGATATACATAAACACAAAGCTTAGCAATTGATCATTAATCAATCAATCAATCATACAATTGATAGTTTAAGATCAATTGCATGATGACATAATGATAAATTGTAAAATTAGCAATCAATTTCTAACTTATTTTTGTATTACAGGGCCCCGATGGTGTATTACAGAATCCTACAAATGAGAACCAGAAAGCAAATTTAGCTCGAACTGAGAAATTAGCACAGTTCACTGAGTTTTAGTGAAGCCTTGGTGCAAGATAATGTCTGCATTCTGAGAAACAAGAAACAATATCTTTAAAGTATAAAAAATAACCTTCCAAAGAAACACTTTCACCCTTTCTTTCAAGCTATATCAATTTAAATAGTGTTGATGAATTTAAAATGAAGACTACGACCAGTACTCGCAAGAGCAATTTAATAAAGAAATAATAATAATCAGTATCACCATATAAATATTACAGAACTGTTTCCTTTAAAGATAATATAATATGATGTGATGTCTCTTGACTAGAAAAACAAAACAATAAATAAAAAACCAAAACAATGTATTCTAGATTTTGACAAGTTACAATATTGATAACTGGGTCACTTTAATGAGTTCATATCTTTTTTTCAACTTGCATTTTGACTTTAAATGGAGTCTCACGACAGCAGGTTTTACAGACAACACCCCTCCCTGACTAGACACACTAAAAACACCCCTATTTCAATAATGGTTTGTGCCAGACTGTCAATCAAAGCAGCACCTACCACTGTGGGCTTAAATAGCTCTGTGCCTGATACCACTAAATAGTGCTCCGCCCTGTGTATACCAACTGGAGATAATTCAGGGGGTAATTATAGCAGCCCCATTGGTGTGATTGCTGTCCAAACAGAGCTTTGTCAGCATATAATGGGGTTACTGGCTGCAGTGTCTTGTTAGTTTGCACATACAAACCCCTTGTCAGTTATCTGTAACATAGTGTCTGAGCTACAAGACTATGTTGACTGCTGCTCCCCATAGGCTCTGTACTGTACCTGGTCAGGGCACAGGCAGGGACAGGCAAAGTTAGGGTTGGCTCAAGGCTTGATGGGAATGTGTTGAAGTATTTAAATAGCGTCTGTGCTTGCAGACTAGCCGTGACTTGGTTTTGTTCATCACCCCTGCTGGTTCATGTACCACATTTCTATTGTGTGAGGAAATCAGTGTGTATAGGTATGTTTCAAGCTTTACTAACCCATGCTCAGACAATGTTTTTTTCCTGTCTGGGTAAGTTTTTTTTTTAACCCCCCCCCCCCTTCCCCCCCCCCCCCCCCAATTGGCCTTTCATTCTTCATGAAATGTTTTCAGGCTTCAAAATCAATGTGAAACCCACTGGAAACTAAATCCTGAGATAACTCAGACTGGAGTCTATGGAGAATATGTTTTACCTGGTATACCAAAATCATATTGTATCCAACAGGTTAAAAACTCTGTAATATCTCATATTCATTCTCCAAAATTGATATTATGAAAAATCAAATCAAAAATGAAATATTTCATGGTTTTATCATCTTTAAACACAATTCATAACTGGTTTTGTAATTCATATTCCTAAAATCAAGTCTTAATCAGGAATCTTTTGATAATAAAATAACTTGGAATAAGAACATCGGAATAAGAACATTGGCAATAACACCATTTCAGTAAAATATTTATACTTTGAAACACTTCTAGAGGAATGAGAAAAAACAAGAATGAGCTAAATAGAATGAAGAACTCTGATAAAAATTCATGTTGGTGAAAACAAATGTTTGAAATGTTTAATTCTTGAAAATGAAAACATGACAATTTCAATTGCGTCAATACATCTTCACTGTGAAGAGATATAGGCCTACCTAGTAAAGTCAAGGAGTTATCACAACTACTTGGTAAAGTGTAGCAGTGATTTGAACTGCTGACCAACCATTTAATACTGGACTGGTATGTTGTTTCTACCATCAGGCATCCAGACCACAGTTTGCTGCTGGAATGCATCAACAAGGCCCACTCTGGGGTACGGTAGCCCCAGTTGCATCATGGGAATATCACATCATCCGCAGGGGGAATAGTCTAGATTCTCAAACACCACTTTGCAGGAATACTTCCTTTCAAAGCATCTATTAGCCATCTTCCTATCATTTATCTTTATCATTGCAACCGCTTTCACAGTTCATCATCATTATCATCATTATTTTCTCTCCAATTTTAGATTGGTATTTATGACACAAATATTGGAGTCGCATTCACCTACAGTTCCAGGTACCAGTGTACTAACAAGACATGGCTTTGATCCTGGGACCTAACAGATCAAGGACCATTATCATAACTTCAGGGTCATCACACCTCAGACCCAATCATGCAAAATACAAAATTATTTTGCACTTTAATATCAATGACAAAATACTTGGAAAATACAGGGTACCCAGTGGGAAGAAACTCCTTGAATGCCTTAGCGCCTTATCTCAGCTAAACCTGGGGCAACAATGGGATTCTTTGTAAAGCACAGTAGAGTATATTTGTACAGTAGCTGCGCTATAGAAATGGACAACATTATCATTACTATTATTTTGCTAGTAGACTATAACAATGTGCACTAGCACAAATCTATTACTGGTAGTCTACATGTTTGATATACCAAGATTTAGTGAATAAAATCCATCATTTTCCATCAGTTACAGTAAGCAGGGCCAAATAAGATGTCATAATGAAGAAATTGAGGGATAATGGGGCTCTTCGAATCCTCTGATTGCTCACAGATGTCGTTAAGAAATGTAGAGAGCGGGAGGAGAAGTTTGACACACGTTTCACCCTCTCTAGATTTATGAGCTCAAAGAATGGCACTTATGTTGATGAAGATCTAATACAGGACTAACTACAACCATCTGAACTCCTTCTCTATGTTTCAGAAATAAAAGAAAAATGAGTAAAATGTGAATTTTATTTTATAAATTTACAAAAGAATGAGAAAAAATCTTGTAGGCATACAACCGCGTAGCTAGGATTTAATTTCAGGGGGTGGTTGCGTACTAGAGGGTGGGGGGGGGGGTAGTCCCCCTCCCGCATGAAAGCTTTGATGTTCTAGCAAATTTTGAGGCTTTTTTCTTTCACCCGCCCCCAACTTTTTTGCACTCGCTTTTTTTTTTTTGGGGGGGGGGGGTGACCCGCCTAAGTGATTATCTATTTTGGCAGTTCTACGACACATGCTCCAGCGAAAAATTGCGACCCAGTCAATATCCTACACTACTGTGGACCAAACACTATAGTACATGTATGTACCTAACCCTAACCCTAAACCTAAACCTAATCTAAACCCAATTATTGCAACCGTAACCTAACTTTGGTGAAATAGAGCCTGGAGCAAAGATTGAATCATCTTTCACCATAGGATCAAACTACAGTCTACAGACACAACAGATAGCTATATGCTACAGAATAGGGCCTCTTTGTATCATTAACATGCGAACGTCACATGTTATTAGTAGGACTTTTCCATGTTTCATCACATTTACTACAAGTTAACAAGCAAAGATCCTACTCATTATACCAGTAAGTAAGAACAGAATATAATATCAAGACATTGAAAGACAAACCAGTAAACTAACTACATAATATTGCCAGAAAGGCAGAAAAAGACCATAACTTTTCAGATTTGCACAATCACCCCCCAATCACCTAATACCTTCATCTTTCAATAGAAGCTTAAGTTTTGGTCCAACATTTAGCACTATCAATAGCAAATCAGTGAAACACAAGACCACAAATTATCAAGTAACATTCGACATTTACCTTGCATGTGTACCCATTCATCTGACATCTCAATCTTTCAATAGAGATCATGTTTTGGTCCAAACACAGCCAATATAAAAACAAAAAATCATAGACACACATACATGCCCTCCCATTTCTGAGTAACATTTTTGTTTTTGCTTGCAACCACATTCATTGTTTTCCTTCAGACCTGATATGGAATATGTAGCTGAGGGATAATGGCTCCATGGGGATGAAGCGTCAAGCCTAGCAGCTTAATCAAGTTAGAAAAAGATGTATTATGTCTTTCAATCATATCTGGTCCTCTTGGATTTGGAGTAAGAAGAGGTAAAGGGAAGGTGAAGGAAAAAGGAAGGTGTGGACAAGGGAGGAAAAAGGGGGAAGGAAAGAGATAGGAGGGATGGTGAAAAGGGAGGGAAGGGAAAAGGAGGGAGCTAGTTGACAAAAGAGGGAGGGGAGGGAGGAAATGAGAGAGAAAATGCGAAAGGAAAAGAGGAGGGGGCAAAAGAAATGGGAGGGAAGGTGAAGAGAAAGAGAGAGAGAGAGAGTGAGAGAGAGAGAGAGAGAGAGGGGGGGGGAGGGTGGAGACAGAGAAAGTAAGAGGAGGGGTAAAGAGATATATGGAAGGAGAAGAAAGATGGGGGAATGTGAAGATGAGGAAGGATAGAGAAGGGGATGTGAAGAGATGGGAGGCATGGTGAAAAGAGAGAGACGAGAAGGAGGAGAAGGAGAAGGGAGGAGATGGATGGGAAGCTGACTAGAGACAGAGGGGAGGGTGGAGATGAGGAAGGAACAGAGAAGGGGAGGTAAAGAGATGGGAGGGATGGTGAAAAGAGAGGGAACAGAAGGAGGAAAAGGTGAAAGGAGGAGATGGATGGGAAGCTGACTAGAGACAGAGGGGAGGGTGGAGATGAGGAAGGAACAGAGAAGGGGAGTTAAAGAGATGGGAGGGATGGTGAAAAGAGAGGGAAGAGAAGGAGGAGACGAGGAAGGGGAAGAGATGAGAAGCTGTGAAGAAGTTGAGATATTAGTTATAATAGATATTTGGGGTTGGATCAGAATAATTGTACATCATTCCACACTTGTCAATTATTTGAAAGGAAAAAAGGGAGAGAAAATGTGAAAATGGGAGATGTGATAGAGTGCTACATGTAATTGTGGGCTGGACACAAGTTTCACTCTCACATAATATTCTCATCATGCCACAGAAATTATTTGATCTTCAGTTTTACAAGATCATTAGCTACGTTCATACGTTCAAAACTTGAAGTTAACAAAACAATGGTTCATTAACAACGACCAGGGTTCACATGGGCCCGAAACAACAACGCTCGTTATGAAATTACTAGTCGAGCGTTAGTCATTAACATGAGCAGATAGGTCATCATTAACAATGTGATTGCAAAACTTAAAAGTTTATTCTGTCCACATGGTCCGTAACTACGATGAGGAAAACCCCCCCCCACCCCCCCCCCCCCCCCCCTCCCCCCTGCTCGTGGCTTCAAGCTTGTGGTTCTGGAACTGAAAGTAAAGTTAAAGTTTCGAAACTACAAGTCCGTCCATACAGTCCAAAACTACAAGATAACTACAAGATAACTTATAAGTTCTGAAACTACATTAAGCAAAACATTTTAGCTCCCTTCGTGTGAACCTGGCTTAAGGCAAGTGATGCAACAGCAATTTGTCCTTCATTACAAGTTTTCTATCCTTAGCACCGAGCCCAACTCCATTGTATCGGAGGCCAAACGGATGTAGTGGATTGGACAGATTGGAACAGGTGAAAATACCTGGGCAAATCTCTTAAACCTCATCTGAAACTATGATTGAACAGAGAGATATCACAGAAAGAGAAATAGTGTAAAATACCATACATCCTTAGAAACACACTGCTTATAGTCTGTTCAGGTTACAGCCCAGGGCCCCCTTTGCATAAAACTTACCATTAACAGTAACTTTGCCATCAATGGTAACTCCCATGGAAACCTTGATTTTGATTGGCTGTTGAGTGATGTTACCATGGTAGTTACTATTGATGGCAGAGTTACCATTAATGGTAAGTTTTATGCAACAGGGCCCAGGAAAGTTATATGAAACTCTTCTAAGGAATTATAGCATAGCGAAAAGAGTGTACAAACTAGACTACAACATCATATAAAGAAGTATGTAGGCCTATAAAGAAACAGGTTTTGGGGGAAGTCAGCAGACACCACTGACAGTGATGGTCATACAAAATTACAGCTGATTGGTCATATCAGCCCACAAACACAATAAGCCCCGCCCATATATACGATTTTCAAACGATACGATGTTCAGACTAAGAGGGGATGCTGATTCTTTATCGAGTTTTCATTTGAAACAATGTTCAAACATGCTTTTCGCTATACGACATTTCATTATACAAAGTTTCTTTACAATATTCAGACTGTAAACATTGAATTACTTATGATAGCCATACAATGAATTTAGGTAGTTTGAGCAGTGACTCAGTCTATATCCACTGTGCCTTGCGATAAAGTAGCTCACTCATTCAGTGTTAACCACTCCTCTAAGCTTTTCATGCTTTTCACAAAAACCAAATAAATCCAGATAGCACATACCACTTTCATACTCCTCCCTACCCTCTATCTACCCACATTCAAATCACTCATCACAAACTCTGCGTTCAGATTTTTAAAAGGGTACCATGCAATCACCTATAAACCTAATTTGTGTACTGCTAGAATTAATACGAAATTAATCTTAAAGAACTTTACCTGGCATTTCTATGGGTTAAGGCTAAGGAAAGGACGAGGAAAATATACTGTAAACGCTGTTATTTTCGTGGGATTAAATTTTCGCGCTGAGCGACCCAAAAACATATTCGCGGGTTCTTGAATTCGGGCTGCACAAATACTCACTCGCACTCTATGAAGCGCGCAATGCAGTGTCCATTGAAAACAAGCATAAGAAATCGTGCTAATATTTTCGCGTGTTCTAGAATTCGCGCCTGGCGAAAATTGCACGAAATCCGCAAAAATTAATGTACCGTGAATATTTCTGCATTTACAGTAAGGTAAAATACATGTAAAACCACGCGCACGGAACCCAAGTCGGACTTGGGTTCCGCACGGGCCCCTTTCTATGCGCGCGTGTATGGGTGCATTCATTAGTTTACTCACAAAGCACCCTTTTTGATGAGAGAGTGTACTAAACTTGCAATTTCCCTTTACTGAATTCATATTTGAAGCTCGTATTTGGAATATAGTACAGTGACATGTAACCCAGTCTTACATACAGAGTACAATATTTCTTGGTGATTGGTACCCCTTTAACCCGTTGACTACTGAATTCTCTAGCTCCCATAGGCTTAATACAAGGGCCACCCGGTTCCCCGTAGTCAATGGGTTGATCAATTAACACATCAAACATTCATTACAGTGCCTTCCAGTTCAGCTTACTCATCCTCATTTTTAATTGAGATCACAAAGCAATGCATTAATGTCATACATGTCAGTCCAGATCAGTTTCCATTCGAACTTCTAGACCACAATTTGTTCCTGAGAGCCTAATTGATTGGCCTCATAAAGGCACTTCAGAAAATGAAACATGAATGTGTTTAGAATCTTTAAATGTACTTTTGGGCAATTCCGTATGACATTTATCCATATATTTCATCCATAAATGAAAAATCTCTTGATACGACCATGATTAATGGTAGTGATGCCAGAAAGCACCGTTATCCAATTGTTATATCCAGAGATTTTTCATTTTTTGATGAGATATGTGAAAAAAGACATGTGTCGTACGGGACACATTGCACGGAATGGCCCTTTTGTATTAAAGAAAAATGATAAATTCCTCTGCATTTTTCACAGTAATCAATTAAAAAAAAGGATAATGAATGGAGCAATGACACATACATGCCATCCAGATATGCATGCTTCTATCTTTTGCTTGTGCTCCAGTGAAAACAATACATGACTACGAATAGTACGAGAATGAAATAATTTCATCTAAATGCAAATTGTGAAGATGTCTGAATGCTAGAGTGACGTATTCTTGCTCCCAAATGAGCGATTTTGCCCTTCTGGCTAAAAAAAATTGAATGTTAGCCATTTTTTTCTGTCCACCTAAAAAATTTGTGTGTCTGATTTGCATTTTGGTCTTTCAATCAACTTAGCGTGGGTATTTAATGTTTTCTCAAAACAGTTACGTTTGATCCATTTCACTTTCAGGGGCAGATCAGGATTGGGGGGGGGGGGCTCATGAGGACCCCCTGTTTTGCTCATAAGAGGTTTTTGCAAGGTGAAACCCCTTTTTTATGCTTTAAAACCCTGTTTTAATTGTTTTCTTTTCTTTCTTTGTTTTTTTTGTTGCTTGTGAGACTTTTTGGAATTGGATCCCTCTCCTTACAAAATCCTGGACCCAGTCCAGGGCCCCCGTTTCATAAAACTTGTCATCAATAACAAGTTGCAATAACTGTTATAAGCTACTGAAATCCTTGCATCTGATTGGCTGAGAGCAAATTTGTCATAGAAATGTAGCAGTTGTTACTGATAACAAGTTTTATGAAATGGGACCCAGGACTTGCCACACTTTCTTCATCTGGGATGGATTACTCCGTTGCAGTTACGGCTCATGTGAACGGAATAAACTTTAAGTTTCGCAAGCTTGTGGTTAAGGATGACCTCGCTGTTCATGTTTAATTTTCGGGTCATAAGCTTCATGCGAATTATGAACACAGGATCTGTATGAGTACTGTACACACAATCGGTATAGTATCTACTTCCGAGGATAACCATGACGATCGCTCTGCTTGTAGTTTCAGCCCGTTGTTTAGGGCTCGTGTGAACCTTTGTTGTGCTTAGGGAGTCGTGGTTTCATTAACTTAAAGGTTCACTAACTCAAAGTTTCGAAACCATATGTCCCGCATGAACGTAGCTTAAATATTCTTTTTTCATTTTCTAATAGGTTCTCATCTGATTCATGAATTTTTTTTGACTGAAAATGCATGCGATATGAATACCACACATTTGTCAATACAATACTTTGCCTTTAAAATAACCATGAGCACAATACTGTGTTTGAGACACATATTTGAACAATGCACCGCAAATGAGCTACATTATACATCTACTTCTGAGATATTCTTTCATCGGATAGCTTCGCATCGACTGCTTGTCATCGTATGTAGAATGACGTGATGCGTTGGCAAACGAAGGATCAATTTGCAGAGTATCGGGCTTCATTCAACAGTTTTGCTATGAAATCAGGGGATCAATAACCATAATATAACTAATCAATAAAGACCATTAGTACGAGGTGAAATGATCAGGCAGCCATGTTTGTTCTTTCATTCATCATTTCTTACGTTCCATAACACCTCAACTCTTTTTTTTCTCCTTTCAATATTAATTTCTCTCTTCATCTTCCACTCACTCTCTTTCAAAACCTTTTCCTCCATCTTTTCTCATTATTCCTCCTCCCTCTTTCTCATTCCCATTCTCTTTCAATCACTATATCGTCTGTTTGGATATGAGTTAGCTCCCTTCTGGCTCCAAACAGACGATATCTTCTATCTCTCTACAATTTCTCTCATTCTTTACATACATGTAGCTCCTACCTCACTCACTTGTATAACATTATTTCTAATCATAAATTACTATATTTCTGTTTTTATCTCCTAATTCTAAACTTTCATCCTTTTCTCTATCTTTAATCTTTATTTCTTGTACTTTCACCATACACATTTCCTCTACATCTCTCTCTCTCTCTCTCACTGTCTTTCTCTTTATAACATAAAATAGAAAACTGAACAATATGATATTACTGCTAAGTATAAAATCAGTTAAAAAGGAAATATTTATCATAAACACGATAAGAACTACTTTCAAAAAATAAACTCAAGGGCAATTTCAAAGGCCTATTGTACTGCCCATAGAAATCAGGTTCGGGTTACGTAATAGGCGATTGTAATGTTCGCACATTTCTAAAGGTGATAGACAGGGCTATTGAAATTGCCTTCAGTTGATTTTTCGAAAGTAGTTTTTATCGTGTTCATACTGGAAAGACTTCTCCTGTTGATCAATTGTAGTATATTAGTTTATTCTGAAGTAAAATAAAACCGAAACACATTAGGAAGTTTAATGCAATAACACATTTTATTGAGTAAGTAATATCATTTCATGTTTTGATGATTATCATACTACCCCAGATACTTTGAAGTAGCTTTGTGCATTTGATTGTACACATTAATATAATACATAGAGTAAATAAATCAAGAATGTAATAAATGTATTAATCCTATCAGGACCAAAGTCAACAACACTATGTACAAAGTGAATAGTATTTTAGTCTTGTGGTAACGAGAGGGTTAATAACGTTTGTCATTCAAAACAAGAAAAATATTCAAATCATAGAGCATAATTCATACAATTGCAGGTATAGGAAGCGGTAAATAAAAAATGCACTTTGAGATGTCACTTTTATGGTATGTTATCAGATAAAAGGATGTGTAAACTGTTACTGCAACTGTCAAATAAATGTATGTAATGTAGGACCCTGGATCACTGAATTAAAATTTGGCATTGGTATAGAGTGCAGTATAATAGTATACATTTAAAGATACCATGCCTTTTTAGTAAATATTTTGTCACCTAAGGTGTCAACACAGCAGATCTTAAAGCGCAAAGGATATGGACACCTGAACGTGAGGACGGACACACGTATCAAAAGCATATTTTCGGACTTGGCACCGTGACTTGTTTAAAAACGCACCTGCAATTACGGCATGGAAGTGTCAAGCCTGCACTTTGCACAATGCAACAGTTTGAATTCATGCAGTGCTCGCTGAGCTTCAAGTTCAACTCTCTCTTTCTCTCTCTTCTCCCCTAACCCCTCTTTTTCTCTCTTTCTCTTTATCTCTTCCCCTCTCTCCCCCTCTTTCTATCCCTCTCTCTTGCACACACACACACACACACACACACACACACTCTCTCTCCCCATCCCTTCTCTCTCCCTCCCCATCCCTTCTCTCTCCCTCCCCCTCTCTTTCTCTCTGTCTCTCTTTAAGCAGCCATAGTGATGTATTGGTTTGCACAGGAATATTGAGCTTGAAGTGAAGAATGAAGAAATAATTTACACAGTTTATATGACTAGGATAAATTTGTATTAATGGGGTTTTTTCTGGCTCTATATGACAGACCTGGGGCCCGTTGCATAAAACTTGAGTTTGAACACAACTCAAGAAAATCAAAAGCAACTTTATTTTTAATATCAGCTTTATTATCAGGCGATTAGAAGTGTGCAGGACTTGTGTGTGATTTTTAGGAGTTGCGAATGAACACATGTTTTATGCAACAGGCCCCTGGTTGTACAGTATTTGCTCATACACCCAAAGTGTACAAATAACTGAGTATACTGAAGACTTAATAAAGCTTAGAAAACATACATTTGGAGAGAAAGAGAGCATATCAATAAAAAAAAAAAACTTTAGCAACAGGGACATTGAAATACTTTACACATTTCCACCCTGGTTAAAAATGCTTCCATGAGTAACTGATATTACCTGTAGAAAAGAAGCCCCAAACACAAAAACAAATGTCTGGTACATTCAATAGCATTATAAAATGTGATATGGCCCATTTACGTATAGAATTCATGTCAATTTCAGGAAATCCCGGGTCAAAACTAATAATAGCTATGCTGAACTTTTACAGACCTTTGATCATTATCCTATCATTTCCCTCAAGTTCAGATCATGGCCTAACGTCTCAAGTTTTTCTCACATCAGTTATGCCAATTCTTGCTGTAGAAAAATACTATTAAACCAAGGTGAATGAAGAGGTGTTGTGGTCTAGTGGATAAGTCCCTTGACTGTGAACCACATGGGGACAGGGTTCGAATCCCTGGCCCAGCACTAGTGTCTTTTGGCAAGACATTAATCTACATTTGCCACAAATGGGTACCTGGCAGGAATTAATTCCTTGAAATGCTAGAGCACCGTAAGTGCAGCCAAGCTAGAGCCAGGGTAATAAGAATGGTGCACCAGGAGTGTCTGACAGACTGTTACATGTGCGCTATACAAGAACCCACTATTATTATTATTATTATTCCATAATTTTTATATAAAAATGCTTTCTCTGTACTTTTGTTAAAATAATGGTTAAACAAAACATGAGAAAATTCAAATTACAAAAAGACTAGATGGAAGAAATCATCTATGTAGGGTGCGAGTGAAGAACAAACATAGAAAAGATTCAATACAAAGGCTATTGCTATTGAATTCATCATTTTTTTAAATTAAAAACTACTTTATCTGTACTTTTGTTAGACTCATGGTTAAACAAAACAAGAGAAGATGCATTTTCACAAAAAGACGAGATAGAAGCAATCATCTATGGAGGGTGCGGACTAAGAACAAACATATAAATGATTCAATACAAAGACTACTGCCATATGGGTTTACATCATGGATGAAAAGACATGTCTTTTTCAAGGTCAGAAACGATTTCCAACAAAGAGAAGTTTCATCTTCTTGAATGGTTGGAAATAATATGGTTTTTCTTACTTGTAAAAGCTTAGATCTTCTTAAAAGCATGTCTGAAAAGCATGAATCACAATTATCTGTTTTAAATATTGATGTACTCTTTAACTTAACAGCATGCTATGAAGAGATATGTTTTCTGTAATGCTAGGACCTTAACTTAAAATCTTGATGATCTGTTGCTAGATAAAAGTATTGAAGGGTGTAATGCTATACCTATTGTTCATTTGTATTTCCCAACATATTTTCTCAAGAAAAAATGTTAAAAAGTGTAATGCTATCATCTATTCCCCACCTAATATATTCCTCCACTACCTTGATTATCTAAGATAGATTGATAAGGGAGGAGGGGGGGGGGGGGGGTGGGGGTAAACATTACTTTCCATTACACCCCCCCCCCCCCCCCTCCTCAGTGGCATCATCCTCTTTCTACACCTACCCTCCAACTGTAGGTCAATTCATGCATGGTGTAATGATTTTTACTGTATATTCCCCAAGTATCTCTCAATCCTGCAACCCCTTTCGAGCTTCACCCTCCATCTTCTATATGCACTGTGTAATGTATACCCCCATACCCCTCCTCTTTCTACCTCCACCCTCTAACCTCTATAGATCAATCTATCGATAGTTAAATGTTGTTATTCCCCATCAAAGGTATACCCCTCCCCCTTCTACCCCACCCTCTAACCTCTATAGATCAATCTATCGATAGTTAAATGTTATTCCCCATCAAAGGTATACCCCTCCTCTTTCTACCCCACCCTCTAACCTCTAGATCAATATAATTCATTGTTACTCTCTCTATCTTTCCACACCATCAAAGGTACCCTTTTTCTTTCTGCATGCCCCCCCCCCCACACTAGAGCAATTTATGGATGATTAAAAGTTGGGGACTATATCACCCCCTTCCCCATGCTTCAACTCTCGATCAATCCTTGGGTGGTCTAATATTACTCTCTATCCCTGCCCCACCCCTCCACATCAAAGGTACCCCTCCCTTCCCCCCACTTTTCAACTTTAGATCTTACTGTTATTCCCTAACCCTGCCCCACCCCCTCCACATCAAAGGTACCCCTCCCTTCCCCCCCCCCACACTTTTCAACTTTAGATCTTACTGTTATTCCCTAACCCTGCCCCACCCCTCCACATCAAAGGTACCCCTCCCTTCCCCCCACTTTTCAACTTTAGATCTTACTGTTATTCCCTATCCCTGCCCCACCCCTCCACATCAAAGGTACCCCTCCCTTCCCCCCACTTTTCAACTTTAGATCTTACTGTTATTCCCTAACCCTGCCCCACCCCCTCCACATCAAAGGTACCCCTCCCTTCCCCCACTTTTCAACTTTAGATCTTACTGTTATTCCCTAACCCTGCCCCACCCCCTCCACATCAAAGGTACCCCTCCCTTCCCCCCCCCCCCCCACTTTTCAACTTTAGATCTTACTGTTATTCCCTAACCCTGCCCCACCCCCTCCACATCAAAGGTACCCCTCCCTTCCCCCCCCCCCCCACTTTTCAACTTTAGATCTTACTGTCATTCCCTAACCCTGCCCCACCCCCTCCACATCAAAGGTACCCCTCCCTTCCCCCCCCCCCACTTTTCAACTTTAGATCTTACTGTCATTCCCTAACCCTGCCCCACCCCCTCCACATCAAAGGTACCCCTCCCTCCCCCCCCCCCCACTTTTCAACTTTAGATCTTACTGTCATTCCCTAACCCTGCCCCACCCCCTCCACATCAAATGTACCCCCCCCCCCTTTATTCCCACCCTAGTACCTTCAACTTCCCATCAATCCAGGGATGGTTTAATGTTACTGTCTTTTCCCAAGAGGGTTAGCATTCCCCAAACATTCAGCTTCAACTTTTGTCATCATCAACATACCCCAAGAAAAAAAAAAGAAGAAAAAAAAAAGAGGAAAAAAAAAATCTGTTGACATCTTGCCAGAAACAGTCGTCATGGAAACCAGGTGTTGTGGAGTTGGATGTCTGAAAGTGGGTCATGGGGGTCGAATCTTGATGGCTCTCTTATAAACCAGACATTTCCGATGGACAAAGATTTACTGGGATTTCAGCTACTAGTATCTATTTATGGTCGTAGAACACCAAAACACACACACACACTACAGCTGTAAACAAACACGTACTGAATTAAATCGTAAATAATGCATTAAAAATAGCTCTTTAAAGAGATCAAGAACAAATATTTGTATGTGTAGTAGAAGTTCACTTAGGTAAAAATTGATTGATAATCCTGTGCAAGTCACAGAGGCATCATGTTAGCAATAATCTAATATTGATAGTCTGGTCTACATCTGTTATTGAGGAAAAAGGGCACTCTTCTGAATTTCTTGTAAGCTTCTTCTTCAAAAACATTGGAAGAAGATTAAGGATACAAAGTTATTGATTAGGACTAATATTGTCATAATTAATCTACTCCAAACTGATTTCCTTTACAAAATATGCATTCTGATGTGACTTTTATGTTTAAATATTAGAATTTATCAACATTATTTCCCTCTATGATAATCATTCTTTCTACATATTTAATACATGTCAGTGCTCATAGAGATGTCACGATCATGCTACGATTTAGAAATAAATTGAAAGAGTAAACATACTGAGTACACAACACAAACATCCTTAACAATTTTCATAAGGAAATTTTTTTTTTTTTCTTCTGAAAGTAGGCCCATGGTATGCATCATGCAAAAGTGTTTATAAAAGAAGTGATTTTGAGAATAAAATACTTGAAGCATCATACCAAAAACATAGTGGAATTCAAAATCAAGGTCAATAAAGCGTAAATTATTGGAGTCCAACACCCGCTCTTCCAGCCCTGGCAACCAAAAGGCAGTTTAGCTTGCCTGGAGGTGTAGCTCATTCATTCAATGTTCGTTTTCCTGTTTGGATTTCCCGGAGCGGGAGCCAGACCACTTGTACGAGATCTTCAGCTCTCTGGTGAGCTCCACTACAAACTGTCGGTCTAATTCAGAGGACGACACTTCTAGTGATAAAATACGAGAAAACCTGCGCTCATTTTAACCCCCTCCCTCTCCCTATTCAGTCTCTATCCTTATAGAACTTAACTTTCATCTGCTATCAATAGCCTACAGCTATTTAGATGAGTGGTTTAAATGCTTGACTGAGGATGCAAAGGTCGTAGGTTCAAGTCCCGGCAAGACACTAATCCTTTGCCAAGACATTAATCTACTTTTGCCACTCTCGATCCAGGTGTAATATGGGTGCAGGGTAGGAAGGAATTCCTTGAATGCTGGGGTGCAATAGGAACTTCACGCTAAAGCTAGGGTAATAATATTGGAGTTTGAGCCAGTAGGAGCAGCAACAAGTATAACGGACATGACCACAATAAAAAAGAACCCACTTTTATCATTATTAACTAAAGCTCTTTAGGGGATAAAATGTAAGATAATCTTAACAGCTCCTTTAATAAGCAAATAAAAGGTAAAGAATCATCTGGTATAGTATGCCTTTAAAATAAAGTTGAGTTCTGGTCATACGATTACATTGTGAAAGAAACTGTCTCCAAGCAATTGGGAAAGGTTGATCATGTCTACATGAGAATTGTTTTATGTGAGGTTCTGGAATCATCAGAATGATAAGAAGTTGACCCAATCCTACTGAAAAGCACAAGCACTGTACACAAAAATGGGTATATGGGACTGCACGCACATTGTGGCATGAATGTTCGGCCCGAACACTTAAACTATTCTTGTCATATTTCGAATATGAAGACATTTGAACAGCTATCTTTTCAGGGGACATATCTAGTTAGTATGATGTTCTTCCTAACTGATATATAAAAAGAATGAGAAAGCTCAAAAATTATTTTTCACCTTTCCCAGAACTCAACCTTCCCTTTAACATAAATCAGTTTTGTTTTCCTACATGTTTGTGATTCCTATCAAACCTTTATGCAGAGTATTTAATTCCACAAGATAAATAACTTTACATTGCCATTGCTTGTTGTTACATGTGCCATCCCTCCAATCCTCTTTCTAGCTCTACCCTCCATTTTGACAAAAAGATAGATAAGCATATAAAGAAAAAGGAAATTAAATAAAATGAAGAAAAAGACAGGCTTTTATCAATAAGAAACATTAGCTATTTTCAATACACTGTATATAAACCACATATACATGTACATGATTTGGAATACACAGAGGGGGGGGGGGGGCAATTTTTGGTGTTGGAGGTGTACGTGTCAATCATTTTGCCATTTTTCATTTTGGGGCACTTTCAATGGGACCACCCCCACCACTTCACCAGTGTATAGTTACCAACATAATATCTTGTTCCTAACAGCTGAAATCGTTTACAAAACAATGTGCGACCTTGGCAATGAAGCAAATATATCCCCATGGAAAATAACTCATCCGGTAAATGATGTTTCACTATTCTTGTACCTGTGCAAACTTGTAAGGTCAATCAGGCAGAAAGATACGACTGAATGATCCGTTTTGTCCTCCGCAATTAGGATTGATGAGAAGATGAAGTTAATTACTGCTAGTCAATCAAACTACCCTGGGCAGTTTGGGAGGGACCCTGCACCCCTTTTTATTCCTTTCAGAGTGCTTGAATGGTCATGTTTAGAATATGAATGCCTTCCATTTTTAAGTCTTTTTCTTCCACTCATAGTAGCAAAGAGCAACTTTTGAATGAAAACGACGAACGGTAAAGTCAAATTTGAAGACAGCCTCATTGTTGAACTTCTTTTCTTTTGGTAATCCGCAGGCATTATAGCTGATGGTTTCTTTTCTTTTGCTATAGTACTTAATTTTCTTGTATTCTCTGTAATTGTTATACTCCTTTGTATTCCTAGAAATAAAATGAAATAAAAATGAAATACAAAGATAAATATACATTAGAGTTAAAACCTGGTGAAATTGAAAAAAAAAATCAGTTTTTTAACTGTCGTTTTCTATCTGGGAAAGAGATCAAAACTCTATCACCATGAGCAAGATGGCTCTAGAATTGTTCTTTTCTTTCATATGCAACTAAAAATATAGATTTACTTGATGAGTCACTAGAATGCTTCCTTATATTATTTGACTGCATGCAAAGCAGAGTTCGTGCCCTATGATTTTGCAGCTCAGAGTTTGAAATTGTCTTATAATTCGGTAGACCCAATAAACTCAGAATGCATGAAAATTACAGTTTACTACATGACAAAACATTTACAATAAAAAAACACTGAATAATTCTCTTGTAATACAATTTCACTGCATGTGCTCAAGATTGTTTAAGGCTTCAAAAAAAATTGACACTTAACACTTTTTTGTACATCCTATTTCCTACTGAAATAATATCTAAAGGAATAAGATTAAGTTTATGACCACGACCTTGTGCGTGTCTTTCCCTGTCATTGCTGCATGCAATGTTTATAAGTATAATATTTCTGTTGTTGGAACAAATCATTCTTGCAACCTTTTATAATAATCTCTGAAGGATTATGATAATATTTCATGAGCATGACCTTGCATGCCTTTCTCATCGCATTTTTATGCATTGTTTATAACTTTATATATTCATATTTTTTGTACAAATGTTACATTCTTTTTGAATAATATCCAAAGGACTGTGATGACATTTTATGAGCATAACCTTACATGTCTATATCATCAGAGTTGCATGCATTGTTTATAAATAAAATCATATTTTTGTTTTGTTGGTACAAAATAATATGACACTTCTGACCTTGAATTTACCTCAGCATGTAAACAGATCATGTGTCCATTAAATCGTGTCACTTTAATCAAACGCTCCGTTCCTATCAATTATCTCCCAATTTCAATGGTTGTTGATTCCCTGGCGATCTTCCAAAACACTGACTTTCTGACACCTTCACTCAGATCTCCATTATTACAATTTCAAGATAAAATGATTTCTGGCCATGCGATTACATTGTGAAAGAAACTGTCTCAAAGCAATTGGGAAAGGTTGATGGTGTCTTCATAATAATTGGTGAATACTGTAAGGTTTTGGAATTATCAAAATGATAAGAAGTTGACCCAATTTCACAAAACGCACACACTCTGCACACACATGTGGCATGAATGTTCGGCCTGAGCAATTCAGCCATTTCTCGTCATATTTCGACTATGAGGACTTTCAAAGAGCAATCCTTTTCAGGGGACATTTCTACTAAGACATTCTTCCGAACTTACATAAAAAGAATGAGAAAGCTCACAAACTACTTTCACCTTTCCCAGAAGTCAACCGTCTCTTTAATCTACAAATCAAGAATCAGATATTCTTTCGATGGGTGGAGCTACAAAAATAAAAGAGACAAGATTCAAGGTTGATGGCACAAGAATGTGAGAAATGCTCTCTTTATAATTAAAAGAATTTAATCTGTTCTCACCTGAGAAAAGTAAACATAACGCTTGATTGAAATTCCTTCAATGTGGGCGATATGGACACTTTTGTTGCAAATGATGAGATGACACTGTACTTGTTTGTCGGTTCTTCTTTCAAGATGTTATGGTTGTTCCAGAAATCCTACAAAAATAGAAATCTGATGTGATGGGTGACTCTAAAATATTTTGTTTTTGTTTTAGATTCTGTAAAATTTCATAAATAAGGGTAAATAAATTTTTTCACATATGCATATTGTCATACTTTGAACTGAATAAAATGAGAAGAAAAGAGAAAATAGACGAAAATGGCAATCAATTTTCTTCAACTAGCCCTGAAAACTACAGGAGGACAAACAGATATGTTTGCCTTTAAATACAGTCATCTCAATTGGAAATTCATAACTATTCTATATTTTGATATCTACTAATGTAGATATTATATTTGTATTGAATTTTAAGTTTGGGAACAATTCAATTGGTGATATTTTCATTATCACTTTATCAGACAAATCAGCCTTAATCCAGCCTTAATAGGTGATAATTTTCCAGTTAAACACAATAATGCACACATTCCAAAGCGAACTTTCTACGAAAGGGATTCTACTCTCATATCACCTATTGAGAGCCAGAAGGGCGTTAACTGCGTGTTAAAGTATATGAGTTAACGCCCTTCTGGCTCCAAACATACGATGCGCTTAGCAAGTAACATGAAAAAAAAGGAAAACATTTACCGGTACCCAGCAATACCTTTAAAACGGTTATTTGACTTTGACTTTTCAATCTCATCTGGTAATAAAGGAAAACTGTATCCTACATCAGTGCGCAAACATATTCTACACCTGCACTACTTTACAAGGTCAGGGCTAAAAAAAAAATGACAACAAAAGAAATACTTTCAAAGAGGGTAGGTACCATGAAATTCCATTCATTTCACAATAGCGCTCTTTTCCTTCTTTTTCCCCCTTCTATTTCTGTGTTGTGATTGAATGGCATAAAGCTCGATAAGTTGGACAAAAAAAATTCTTCATACTCAGAATTCAGCCCCCAAATAATGAGTCATCAGATATAATCCCCTAACTACAAGGTTTATATATTTGTACTCCCTGAAAAAATTTAGTGAAATGCATGCTAGTGTATTGTTTTCATAGAAAAATATTTGATATTCTCACCCCAACCTACTTTAAGATTTATTCCTACATGGACATGATTGGGACGTGGGTATGTAATTATGTAATTATTCATTAAAGACAGTAGAATGGTGTGATACAAAATCAATCTAAAATATTATACATGTAGCAAGGTGACCATGAAAAACAAACATGGTGTGAAAAAAATATATAATAAATTAATTAGTACATATTTATAAATGAAAAGATTTGTTAATATTTTTGTTTAAATGCCTTCACGATATAGATGTAAAACAACAGAACAACAAAGGTGTTAAATCTGCCTTTAACAAATTTAGCAGTAATTATTTTTCTCAGTTCAGTTAGGGAGATGAGGGGCCTCTTTAATCTCATTGAAATGGGAAAATATCGGATGAGAAGGGGTGGGTGGGGAGGGGCAGAACGATTAATTTCTGATGAATAGGCAATTTGCTGGGACGCTACAGCGCCAGGTGTCGCATCTCTCCCATTATCATCACATTTCGCTTGACATTGACAATGACCTACGCCTATCGTTTGTCATTGAGGAAAACCTAGACCTAGTTAGATTCAGGTATGTAGGTTAACCTGACAATGAGATAATGAATATGTAATGGCCAAAACATTACCTAGGAAGGATCCAGGGCCCATCCCATTTTCTGCACAAGTAATGTGATTTCGAAACAGTCTTCTGCAACATAGAGGAGAGTTTGCCTACACCCAGGATTAGTGAAGGGGGGGGGGGGGGGGGGGGGGGGGATAGGTGCAGTGCATGCTTCATGTACCATCTAATTTTGTACAAATTTATTTTTACTGTATCTACGTATATATTTTTATCTAGCAAAGGTAAATACTATGTGTAGTGAGCTTACACATTTGCATTTACATTTCATTTCATTTTATTTCAGCAAGGAAACATTTGCTTCAGCAAATCTGTTCTTCTTCAAGTCAATGCATAAAGAACATAAAAACCATATACATATATATATATATATATATATATATATATATATATATATATATATATATACATCTTTCCCTTACTAGGAATTATTCATATTAGGAACAAATCCGTGCTTATTCTTATAAATCTATAATTACGTTCACATGACGGGAGCTAACCTTTAAGTTTCGCTTGTAGTTTCTAAACTTGTAGTTATTTTGTAGTTTCAGACCGTATGAACGGACTCGTAGTTTCGAAACTAAGTTTACGCGTAGTTCTAGAACCACAAGCGAGATTGTGGTTAAGGCTGAAACCACGAGCAGCGGGGGTCCTGCAATCTCGGCCCATGTGAACGAATAAACTTAAAGTTTGGCAAGCTTGTGGTTAAGGATGACCTCGCTGTTCATGTTAAATTTCCAGGTCATACCCTTTTGCGCGAATTATGAACACAGGATCTGTATGTGTACTGTACACACAATCGGTAGTATCTACTTCTGAGGTTAACCACGACGATCGCTCTGCTTGTAGTTTCAGCTCGTTGTTTAGGGCTCGTGTGAACCCTCGTTGTGGTTAGGGAGTCATGGTTTCCTTAACTTAAAGTTTCAACCCCACAAGTCCTGTATGAACGTAGCTATTGTTGCATACATCTGTGCACTTGTTCAGAACAGCCTCAGAATTTGAAGGAAAAGGGGAAAATGAGCATTACCATTCAACCATTCAATATGTGACTTGATTATTCCAGCTGACCCATCTTTCTTGTGAATGTATCCAATTAATACATGAGCTCCTGTTTCAAATATCACTCAATCAAATGTGGAGCTGCATGGCATGGTTTCAGCAATGCTTGAAGTGAACATGGATGAGTGATCAATACGAGAAGGCGGAGAAGGAAGACGGAAAGAAAGAGAGGGAGATGGAAGGGACAAAGGGACGGCAGAGACAGAGACAGAGACAGAGACAGAGAGAGAGAGAGAGAGAGGGAGGGAGAGAGAGAGAGAGGGAGGGAGAAAGAGAGAGAGAGGAGGGAGAGAGAGAGAGGGAGGGAGAGAGAGAAAAAAATTCAGAAAGGGAAGACAGCTTAATCAATAAGATAAGAGAGAAGCGGTTTAAAAAAAAGAGAGAAATTAAGAGAGGGGGAAGGATGGTGAGATGGAGAGAGAGGGAGAAGAAAAAGAAAAAATCTGAGAGAAAAGAAAGAGAATAAGCAAGAAAGATATAGAGAGAAAGAGAGAAATAAAGAGGGGAGGGGAGAGGGAGAAAGACACAGAGAGATACAGATATCACAGAAAAATAGCTATCTGCAAAAATAATGCCACTTGACATTCTCCATGTTTTGATTTAATGCATCCCACCCCTATCTATCCTTTCATCCCATTATCACATTGTTTTGATGCTATCGTTTCCGCTAGCAACCCCTCATCTCTATCTCTCTCTCTCTCTCTCCATCCCTCTCACCATCCTACCCCATCCATTAGGTAGGAATTGGGTAATGAGGGGGTCAATTAGCTATCCTAATTGTTTCATCAGCATGCTATAGGTATGATTGACGGCTGGACGATGCAGATTAAAGGCAAAGCTTGGCATTCAAAGGGCCATCTCTTACAACTCATTGATGTCCTTTTGATCTCGGATTACAACTGAATGGTCATACACATCTTTAATAATATCCAGTTACGAGAGAGAGAGAGAGAGAGAGAGAGACAGACAGAGAGAGAGAGAGAGAGAGATTCATTTACATTAATTCACTGGAAAACAAAATATTGTCCACTTGGGGGAAAAATGGTAAACCTATTCCCTATACGCCCTATATGTTTAAATGTAATAGTTGACAATGGAATTTCAATTACATTCAAATTGGTTTCACAAAACGACAATACTGTAGATATCAAAATAATTATACATATGATATGAAGAATATATATTACATTACTCTCAATATACATAAACTGGGGAGCATTTCATTAGGCGTTTTGTCAGTGATTTTCACCGACAACTGTTATAAGCTACTGAAATCCTTGCATCTGATTTGCTGATAGCAAATTCGTCAGTGAAAATCACTGAAAAGACACTTGTTGAAACGCTCCCCTGATGACAATATTTTTTACCTGTCCAATAAGAAACGAAGTACATGCTTGTATACATTAGTAACCAGTGACCTACATCTTTTAGTCCTATCTGAATTACTAGGTAAAAAGTGCAATTAGTGCATAAACTTGGATTTAAACCCGAAGAACTCCAAGCTACAAGACCACTGCTCTACCACTGGGGTATTATGTCTCCTGTCCAGTACTATAAATCTAAGAAAAGAAGCCTTGCAAGCAATAATATAAGATTTATTTTCAAGACAATTCCTACCCATTGACATGATCATGAGATTGACCAATATGCAGCTTTGCCTTCTCCTTCTGTGACATGGTTGCAGTGGAACTTCAATTTTAAGAAAACTATTTTGAGTTGTTGATTCTTGTAGTTAATGAAATTCATTATGGGGTTTTGAAACAGCAAAATGAACTAACAACCAAAACAATAATAACAATATTAATGATGACAATACATTAATAGCCTTCATAAAAACTAACCTTTCCCTTTAACGCATGATAACGACTGCTTTTAATGAAAAATATTTTGAGTTGTTGATTCTTGTAGTAAATGAAAGTCATTATGGGGTTTCGAAACAGCAAAATGAACTAACAACCAAAATAATAATAACAATTTTAATAATGACAATACATTAATACCCTTCATAAAAACTAACCTTTCCCTTTAACGCATGATAATGACTGCTTTTAATGAAAAATATTTTGAGTTGTTGATTTTTGTAGTAAATGAAATTCATTATGGGGATTTGAAACATCAAAATGAACTAACAACCAAAATAATAGTAACAATAATAATAATGACAATACATTAGGCCAAATTAAAAAAAATTACATGTTTAGCGTCCCCGCCCACTTCCTTTTTGGAGCTGCCTGCCTTTTTTTTTTTTTTTTGGTGTAAAACCCCCCAAAAGTGTAAATTTCATGATTTTTTTCGGGAAAAGGATTTTTAAAAAGTCATAGATTTTTTATACCCAGTCGTCACTCTATTTATGAGGCAGTGGAAATTGTCTATTCGTACGTGTCTTCAAGCGCGATGTAATTCGGCAAGCCGTGCATGCTGTAGTTCAGTGTCTGCTGCTCTGATCTCCACACGATGATCAGTGTGGTGTAAAAAACTGGTGGCCATCTTGGAAAAATAGCCCGGCCGGTTGTTTTGGATAAATGGTCGGTCGGCCATTTTGGAAAAAAAAAGAACAAAAAAGGGCCTCCTCCTTCCTCTTTTCCAAAAAGGCAGGATGCTAAACATGTATTTTTTTATTTGGCCTTAATAGCCTTCATAAAAACTAACCTTTCCATTTTAACGCATGATAATGACTGCTTTTAATGAAAAGTATGGGGTCTTTATGGTACACATCCAGGTCATATGACACAACAAAGTAAAACTAAAAAGGAGTGTGTACATTAATGATGTATTCTTCTAATCAGCAGATGGACCAACTTACTACACTAAGCTGTTTGAACAATGGTGGATAATGGGGTTTTAATAAGGGCTCCATGGTATGAAATGGGATATAGTGGAGAATAAACTGATGCTTTTATTGACCTATATTTCTACTCAGAGATATTATAAGTAAGCCCTACTGTGAATTAAAAAAAAAACATGTGAGAAATGGAGAACGAGTGAAAAAGAGAGAGAGAGAGAGAGAGAGGGAGAGGGGGGGGGGGACTGCATGATCTAAAATGGCATAGTGCAGAGCAAACTGATGTTTGTATTGGCCAGTATTTTCACTCAACATAGAAAATAAAAAACAATAGTGTAAAACCAGAAATTTTAGCGACATGAAACTGTCGCGAATCGTTAATGACAGCCAATTTTGCAGAAAGAAACTTTCTTGAATTGCAATTAAGTTTATGTTGTTTTGTGATTTTATTAATTCGCAGCATGAAACTTTCGCCAATCTTGACCACTCGCGAAAGTTTCATACACGCGAAAATATCTGGTTTTACAGTAGAAAAAATTATGTGAATAAACAAAAGGCATGAGAGATATGGAAAGCATGATAGGTAGAGAGAGAGAGAGAGAGAGGGGGTCATAAAGGAGAATAGAGAGACAGATCAAGACACAGGGAGAAAGTGCAAGAGACATAGAGAGGAGAGAGAGAGAGAGATGAACTGATACAAACGGAATACAGAGACAGTTATCAACAGAGATAAAGAGGAGAGAGAGACATGAACTGATACAAAAGGAATACAGAGACAGTTATCAAGAGAGATAGAGAGGAGAGAGAAAGACATGAACTGATACAAAAGGAATACAGAGACAGTTATCAACAGAGATAGAGAGGAGAGAGAGAGAGAGAGAGAGAGAGAGAGAGAGACATGAACTGATACAAAAGGAATACAGAGACAGTTATCAAGAGAGATAGAATGGAGAGAGAGAGACATGAACTGATACAAAAGGAATACATAGACAGTTATCAACAGAGATAAAGAGGAGAGAGAGAGAGAGAGAGAGAGACATGAATTGATACAAAAGGAATACAGAGACAGTTATCAAGAGAGAGAGAGAGAGAGAGAGAGAGAGAGAAGTGAACTGATACAAAAGGAATACAGAGACAGTTATCAAGAGAGATAGAATGGAGAGAGAGAGACATGAACTGATACAAAAGGAATACAGAGACAGTTATCAACAGAGATAGAGAGGAGAGAGAGAGACATGAACTGATACAAAAGGAATACAGAGACAGTTATCAACAAAGATAAAGAGGAGAGAGAGACATGAACTGATACAAAAGGAATACAGAGACAGTTATCAACAGAAATAGAGAGGAGAGAGAGAGAGAGAGAGACATGAACTGATACAAAAGGAATACAGAGACAGTTATCAACAGAGATAGAGAGGAGAGAGACATGAACTGATACAAAAGGAATACAGAGACAGTTATCAACAGAGATAGAGAGGAGAGAGACATGAACTGATACAAAAGAAATACAGAGACAGTTATCAACAGAGATAGAGAGGAGAGAGACATGAACTGATACAAAAGGAATAGAGAGACAGTTATCAACAGAGATAGAGAGGAGAGAGACATGAACTGATACAAAAGGAATAGAGAGACAGTTATCAACAGAGATAGAGAGGAGAGACAGAGAGAGACATGAACTGATACAAAAGGACTACAGAGACAGTTATCAACAGAGAGAGATGAACTGATACAAAAGGAATACAGAGACAGTTATCAACAGAGATAAAGAGAAAGAGAACGTGAGAGACAAAAGAGAGACAGAGAAAATTAAGAAAGAGAGGCAGATGGGAAAGCTGAAAGAGAAAAAGGAGAGACAGAGAAAAGGAAGACAGATAAAAAAGAAAAGAGGTAGAGGAAGGTCAGAATGCATGTGGGAGAGTGAAAGAGGGGAGAGTGAAAGAGGGGAAGGAGAGAAGGGGGTGGAAGCTTACCAACCATACACGCCTCATGATATAAACTGTGCTATGACTTATGGCCAGCAATCATATCATACTTGTCATGAAATAGAGATATATATGTCCAGTAGAGTGGTCAAGCATTCCATCAATCACTCCTACCCTCCTCTACACATCAATCATATCTACCTACTAGTCTATAATAGCAGACCCACATCAAATTGTTAACACTGGTCAAACACCATTTCCTTCCACCTACTGGCTTACACACAATAGGCATTACTACTTTCTCTTCCAATTTGCTATTTATAGGTTTATTTATTGACAGGAAGTTCTCCAAAATAATCACAATCCATTTGCATCATGATCATATTCCAGACTAGATTTTAAAAAGACAATATTCCTTGATATTAGTTTTTAAAAATGCATCTTTTCTAATGGGATATTAAAGCCAGCTTGATAATTCAAAAAATATCACAAATTTCTATTTTACCTCTTTGTCAATATTGGGTTGGTGCCTTTAAATTTTTCAGGCATTTCAGACGAATTTATAATTGAAAAGAAGATTTCTAGCATTATGAACAAAAGACATGGGCAAAGCAACCAAAAATGAAGCATTGGCCTAATCTATCTACATAACCAAATGAAACAAAAGGAATTAAGATATAACACTTAATATGAATGAAAACAATGGTAAAAATTTGCTTGTGCAGCAATTTCTTTACGAAGACAGAATGAGCATTTTGAAACGCTCATCTAAACACAATTTCACAGGGTACTGTTTAATATTTCTTTTCTCTAGGCGAATTCGGACTCTGCAGCTGGTTTATGCTTCCTCAGAAACTGTGTTTTTGGAGAAACACTGATTCTCCTTTTTGCAAGTTAAATCAATCAGCGATTGATGCAACGAAATTGATGCCACAGTGCTTTCAACTAAACGTGTAACATAGGCTCATTCTGGCCTGAAAAATGGGAGCTTAAAGGGATACTCAACCGCAGATTGTGGACGTTTTAATGCCGCGAGAGGGCACCGTGATCGTTACCTAATCATGCCGTTGCCCCGCGGGGCGCAAACCTCGGATAAACTGGTCGCCGCACAAACATGCACGCTCCGCCTGCTCGAGCTTTCGTGCGAGATTCGGTCGGCTTCGTGCAGTCGAAATTTAATCCCACTTAGTCCAACGGACGCGTTCGACGCACAAACTTTGTGTACGAGTGAATGGGGCTTACGCAATCCTGACTTTCCCCACGGCCGCCCGGTGGCGTATCCCTTTAAATGCACCCACTTACTCCGGTAACATTTGCGCTAGGCTTTGGTTTATTTCATCAAGATATATGGTTGGGGTTACCGTTGCCTTTGGGTTTTAGGTTAGGGTTAGCTACAGAGTTGGGTCCAGAGTTGGGTCCAGAGTTGAAATTAGGACTTTGACTAGAGTAAGACTAAGTAGTTGATCTTGGAGCAATTGCCCCAGAGCATATGTTGTTTCACAGACCTACTTCAGACATGGAGTATATCACAGAACTCCTTGCTTCAGACAGGAGTAGGTGAAATAGGTTCATGGTACTGTAAAACCAGGACTTTGTGCTTGCATGAAACTTTCACGAATGCTCGAGATTCGCGAAAGTTTCATGCCGCGAAATAATGATATCACAATTGAAACAACATAAAATTACTGCAATTTGCGAAAGTCTCTAAGTGCAAAGTTGGCTGTCATTAACAATTTGCGAAAGTTTCTAGTTTTACAGCAGTACCATCCCTAATCCACATGAGAATACAATAGGGTCTGACTATGAAGACTACTAATGGCCATGGGCCATGTGTCAGAACTTATAGGGCATAATCCATGAGATTTTATGTGTGTACAAAAATGGCTTGACAAGCAGGTTACAATCATCTTGACAAGAACTTAGGACCACCACTGACTAGTCTATCTCATGCAGGCCCATTTTAAATCCAAAAGGATTTTTGGTTTATCTCAATTTCATGTATCACGTACACTATTATATGCGTCACTCCAACTATGCTTACAATAAGATTACTAATATAAATTAGTTATCTCGTTTTCCTTCAACTGCAATCCAATAAAATTATGTATGGGGTCAATTGACCGATATGAATGAAACTTCATTCAACAAGAAATGAATCTAGCTTGATGGGTTATGGAGTAACATATCTATAAATGATTTTTGGGACAAATTTTATGAATTATATGATGATTTATACAATATCTCAAGCAGTTTGAGTGAATCAGAACAACAAATATACACATCACACATACAGCAAATCATAATTTAACAATTGTAATATGGGTCTGGTCTTGCCCTATACTGTAATCAAATATACTCATAAAACCGTAAGCTACTAAACTCATTTAAATTAAAAACTCATTAAGTTTTATCTTGCATCATTAAATTTAAAGACCAATAAAAATTACAGACTTGCGAAAAATAAGATGAAAAACTTTACAATTACAGCAAGAAGATTCAATTCACAGTTCAGGCTTGAATCAACATCATCATCAATTCATCATCATCATCATCTTCTTCTTCATCATGTGTTCTGCTAGTCCAATTTATTCATTCAATTTCACATAAAGCCAACAAAATGAATGGTACTTTTACAAACTGCATACCACTAGCTCAACAACAAGTTGTCACGAGAAAACAACACTCTCATTTTCCCTATAAATTTAAGAAATGAGGAAAGAGATTTTTGTTCCGGGCATTTGTGTCATAGAGTACATGGAAACTTTCTATATTATATGCAGTACTAGGTGAAGACCACTTCAACAAAAACCACAGAACCATGCATTCCTATACAACATGCACCAACAAAATAAACCAGAGGAGAATGGGTCATACCCGCCTGTACGACCCGACTCGACCGCAGCCAAACAGACGAACGTGAAGTAAAGTTTTGTTGGCTAGCGGGCCAGCGTCAGGCGAACTTTGGGGACCTTTCAATCAAGTCAGAGAGCATTTTTCCAGGATTAGCGCTGCTGAAAGACAATTCCTACACTCCCGGGGAGTGAATAGTCTTACACGTCCAAACCTTCGCTTTCCATTACACCAGATTCACAATAATACACTTTTTTTATCACAATGTATTTCATTCCAACAAGTTTGCTAGGAAAATGAGAGGGTATAATTTAATATACATTCTTGAGTCCTTAATCAGAATCAGACCTAGAAAAATGTTTCACAAAATTTGCTATTGTGCTCCATGATATAATATGGATAAATATAAATTCTGGTAAATTGTAAATTTCCCCTTACAATACAAATGCTATACAAAATTGCTGTTAATATGCCTAAGATGAAGTGTTTTCCAAATACTTTTCATATCCTTATTTTTATGCCCTATGAAATGGGTTTCAACAGTGTTTTGTGTTTATTTCTATTTTTTAAGTATTTCACATACAAGTCTAATGTTTTACATAAATCATAAGGTCCACAGGTAGATGCAAGATGCAAGATCCAATGGGCAATGGTGAAAACATCAACAAAAAGAATAGAACAGAAAAGAAAAACAGATGAACTACTGATTAAAGGCCCAGGTGTGACTCAAATGATTTTCATAGGGAAACAAGGGGCAATAACAACTAAAAAAAGACAGACAAAAAAGAAACACTTGAGAAAGAGAGGAGGCCAATATAATTTTGACTGGTTGGGGTGGAAACAAATGAGGGAAGATGTAGCACATAATTTTGACCATTTTTTTTGTTGTTGCTCTATTTACTCCATCCAATTTGCTGTGGTGACATTTGTACAGGCTTTATGTTTATTCCAAGATATTGGGGAAGGTTAAGAGCGCAATTGGGTTTTAGGTTAGGTTTAGAAACGTAGGGTTGGGTATGGTCCTGCATGGGTTGAAGTTAAGAATTTGATCAGTGTAGGAAATTTTGGTGTAGAACCCAACCAAACACCAGACCACATCTTACTCCAACTTCCTCCAAAGACCTAGCTCTCCCACACCATAATTTCCATGGAAATTCTTGGGGTAAAGACGGGTGGTGACAGAGCGAGTATGGACAATTGACTGTAGAGCGCACACTGTGAGGCTATTAGCATGTTTGCATTTCTCTGCTTGTCACCAACTCACCAACTCACCAGGTCATTGAACGTATTAACCTGTTGAATCCCAAGGAATATGGTCACAAACAATTCCATTTAAAATTGCATTCATCATCCTCTTTAAAAAAAACAATCTTAATTTTCACTAGGTAGAGATGAATTAAAAATTGAAATAGAACAGACTAATCTAAGGTACCTAGTAGGCTGATGTAGATCTCTGCTTATTTACTCCTACATCCTAAAGTCTGAAATTTATTTAACCTTGTTTTATTCAAAAATGGAATTTCTAAAAACTCTATTTAGCAGGTTTCATAATCTTTCATGTATTAACCTGCAGAACTGCAAGGAAAAGGTCATTAACAATCCTACATCAAGCTTTACTTTTCTCCCCTTCTTTTAAATAACAATCCCAGTTTTCATTCTGTAGAGATAAATGAAAATGTAACAGAAAGGACTGATTTAAGATTAAGAACACAGGCGTTAATGATCTGCCAAATATATGGATACAGACAACATCTTACTTGTTCATCTTGAAATAAGAAATGAATTTAACCTTCTCTGTTGACCAAACACGGATTTCATTACATCTCCAGTCTCCAATACTATTTTGAAAGAGTTTTTACCATATTCCAATTTACAAATATTCTTTTTAATGAAAATACTTCTGAATCATCTGGATAACTTTTGAAAAGAGAAATTATCGTGTTCTATTCCTTTTCCTTTTTAGCCTAGAAAAAAAAGTAAATAAGGTAAAGACAGGCAATGTGATTTATCTGCCCCTACATTGAACTCTGCAGATGGCCCATGCACAAGAATTTCAAAAAGTGCCCACATTAAAAATAGCCCACGTACAATATGTTTTCTCTCATTGGGTTGAATAACTCATAAACTTAAGAGCAACATTGTTTGTGTTTTTCCTTACCAATAAATAGATTATATAGACATGCATAAATGACCAAATCAGTAAGAAAAAATATGATCCAGAGCATTTCAAAGAAAGACATTTTAGATAATCTTGAAATGAAGAAATGACAAGTACTTATAAAATCTAAGAACAGCTTTACAGATAGACGAATATAACTGCAAGTTTCTACTTCAGTATCTATTTATTTAAAGCTACTCTTAAATCTTGAAATGTAATACACCAACATTTCACCCAAAAAAATGGAAGTCATAAAACAGCCCCCAAATAAAAAGTATTATTTTTCACTCTGACCTTTACAATGTGTAGGTGTAGCATCAGTGTCACATCTGGTTCAGACGTCCCTCATTTGATGGTGCAAAGACAGTCCTCCAGGAGATATGGCATCACATTCATGTCATCCTGTGACATTCCTTCTCCCTCCGTTCCACCCTACATCCCCGCTGAGGCCGGTCTCACAAACAAAGCTACTGAAATCAGACACGCAATTTACCCTGCTTCCAAAACAACAACTCATATTTCTCTGAAAAATCTGGTGAGCAGATCGGCTCCTCAAGAAAGTACACTGAATTGAACATGACCGAAACATTAGCGTGGCAGAATGCAACACTTTTGTCCTTTGCTAAATTCAGCAGAAAACATCATAGCTCTCTTACCACCTATATATATATATATCTATTTACGTCTCCTACACTGGTGCCTAAAATGGTTACATGCTATTTCAATCTCAGGCCCATTCTCTAATCTTACAAGGGATAATCTAAAAAATTTAATACATTATTGTTTATCTGATATTTGTTTGCACATTTCAATAGTACATTTCAATAGTACATTTCGCTAGTATATTTCACTAGTACATTTCACTAGTACATTTCACTAGTACATTTCAGTAGTAAGTTTCAATAGCGCATTTCAATAGTACATTTCAATAGTGCATTTCAGTATGCTATGTGCTTTGCTGTTGTACCAGACCTTTGGCAAATTTGGGAATGTGTTCGTGACCATGAGCTATATGTCATATCTTATGATAGTTGATATTCTAATCATATTTCTCCCTTCCCTGCAAAGCCTCATTCACATAACTACTTTTTCACCCTTACTTCCATTTCGTTGACACATAAAATGGTTTTTATTTTACTGCAGCGTTTTCTTTAAAGGTGGCTTAAAGGGAATCTTGAGTTCTGCGAAAGGTGAAAAATAATTTGTGAGCTTTCATAGTCCTTTTATGTTAGTTTGGAAGATTATTATAGTAGATATGTCACCTGAAAAGGATTTCTTTTCAAATGCCCTCACAAAATATGACCAAAAAACAGCTAAAATGTTTGGGCCGAACATTTGTGTGTAGTCCCATATACACATTTTTGTGTGCAGTGCATGTGACTCTCGGCGGGATTGAGTCAATTTCTTATCATGTTGGTGATTCCAAGATCTTACAGCATACACCAATTCTTATGTGCTATATAATCAACATTTCCCAATTGCTTTGAGAAAGTTTCTTTCACAATTCACTCTCATGACCAGAACTCAACTTTATCTTTAACATGTCGTTTGTGAACGAGGCATAAGATCGAATTTAGATCTGGCCCTAAGAAATGATAAGGTTACATGCCCATACATTCCTTGTCCTTGAGCATAGAAATGACATTGTCTTTGTTGATGTGCAGTACGTAGCATAAAGAATAGATAGGGTACAAGAAAAAAAAATCTATGTATAAGATATCCTGCAAAGGGCAAAGGTACGAAATTGCAAAGGAAAGATAGAAACAAGTGCTAATAACAGCTGTATACGAAAAATATCACGATATCGGTGGTTTGCTATTCTAATTTTCTTTTGTGGTGCTAATTAGATTTTGTTAAGTTTGAATGTCGTGCAGGAAAGCTACACCTTACAAAAAAAAAGGCAATGCATATACATTTTAAAGAATAATGAGCCTCTTTTTTTTCTACTTTTTACAGTAATTCCTCATTTCCCCACCATTCCTATAACAATGATAAGTAATTATTCAATCAACTTCAATCTCATTGCACCTTCACTAACCTCTCTATATGATGTCATCTGTCTTGGATCTCTATCTCTCTTTGGCTTTTTACACTTGATTATTTAACCCCGTACTATCCTTAACCCCGGACTAGAATTTTTCCTTTTCTCATGGGCAGTTTTAGTCCCATACTATCTCCTTAATATAGCCAGAGCGTTTAAACTCCATCTTTTGACATTTAGCCCCACCTTTGGTGGGGCTAACCCTGCTGTTTTCCAGGGCTAAAATAGTCCCATACTATCTTGGAATTAGCCCACTTTGGTAAAATAAAATGTGAACAGAAAGTGGGCTAAGCTTAGTCCCGTACTATCGGTGGGGCTAAATCCTCGTTTAGCCCCACCGATACGGGACTAAGCCAAATTTTGTAAGTGTAAGAAGCCTATCAGTCTCTTTCTTCTACTTCTCTCTCTCTCTCTCTCTCTCTTCACTCTTTCTCTTGATTTCTCAGATGGTTAATCTATCTTAATCCTCTCTTTCCTTCCATTCATCCAGACTCATTCTTTCTCTTTCTTCTACTTCTCTCTCTCTCTCTCTCTCTGTGAGTAAAAGAATTGCCTTACATCAGGGTGATTATGTGTCTGACCAACTTCTGAGCAATTACATGCCCAACTTGAGTAACTTTTCCTCAGTTTTGTACAAAACTGTAATTGTGATTGGGAAAAAACGTTACCCAAGTTGGACATTAAAGTTGCCCACAAGTTGGTCGGATCACATATTTACCCTCATTTGGGGCAAATTTACTGAAAATTTTGTTTTAGTGTTGGGTGCACTGAAATGATGTTCGCACCCACATTCTAATCTCGAGATCTCGCGTACGCTAGATTGCGGGTTTTTCCTGCTATCTTGTAATGAGAACAGGGTCAGAGATAACTCTCGTCTCTGGAGTAACCATGGCGAGTCCAGCATACAGAATAGATTTGATTCACGCTCTAATACCTCCTTACCTTAACCCTTTCTAAAGTCACATTTCCCTTATTCTGCAAGTGTTGAATTAAGTATATATCTATTCATGTGTCCCCAATGACAATATCATCCGAGTTATAGTTTCATTTTTCCTATCATTCGCACTATCTATCTTACATTCCAACTAGCCCCCTCTAATTCTAGATGGTGAATTCTCCATGAGCGTTGTGAAATCTATCTTGTCATATCCTTTCTTCCATTCTATCCATTTCCTTCAATTCAAACTATCCCTCTCTCAATCAAGACAGATCTGAGATAACATATTTCATCTTATCATTTGCCTTTAATTCAAACTATCCCTCTATCATTACAGATAACATCTTTCATTCCATCATCTTCTTTCAATTCCAACTATCCCCCTCTCTACACAGATAAAAGCTTTCCATTCTATCATCTTCCTTCAATAGATTCAAACCATCCCTCTCTCATTACTCCAGATTGCATTACAGTACACCTAGTTAATCCCATCATCACGTTCAATTTTCATGCCCCAATACATCCCACTTGCCCTATATTTCTATCCACTCTTTCCATCCTTCTCTCCATCCATCCACCCCCCTCTCACTCTATCGGTCGTGACATAGATATCTCATCTTCTGTCCCTTGGCCAATCAAGCCCAGAATACCTAATTATCAAATCGGACCTATTTTACCAGCAGCTAGAATTTGCACCTTTCACTGTCATGCCCCAATTCACAGGCAACGTAGACGTTGAGCCGCGCTGGTAGGACCAGGGTTGTATTAATTAGAGGTTATCATTATACTGCTAACGACATGTTTGACATCTCTTTTTTCTGTAAACTATGATTAATGTTCAATGAAAGCTGATATGATGGATAATAGATTACAATTAAAGAAGTATATTCAGGCACATATCTTTATTAAAAAGTACATACCACATGCAGAGAACCAGAAGGATATTAACTTCTGTATAACTCTGTATGAAATGACTTTATTGTAATGATGAAGAGGAAAAGCAGAGTATTTTCTTTTTATTCATCTGATATCATTTCCCCATCAGCTTCTTCTCCATATTTCAATACATGTACAATAGAGAAAACAAAATGATAAGGAAGTTATTTCCCGTTCATCTTCAGCTCCGGGCATAGAGCCAAACCCTTTCCTCTCTTCCCATTTCCATTTTCGGGAAAAATGGGATGGAATTGCGATAAAATGAATTATCCTACCTGTATTGACATTTTTGAAATGGTACAGATCTCGCTGATTTGCATATCGGTGTGACTCACTGCTTAATAAACCGGAGCTAGCTGTGAAATTCCAACACATCATAATTTGACTTGCCCCCTTCATCTGAAGAAAGCCGGATATTTCACGACTTCCCGTCCTATTTCAGCCAAACAGAGGAGCATCTCCATTAGCTCAAACAAGCTCAAGCTTGAGATATCGAAACTGTTCAGCCTTTCTTGAGAAAAAAGTTTGAAGTTTGAAGTTTGAGTTTGAAGTTCCCCAAACTCCAATAAGCGGAGTCGAGCAATTGAGGAACTGACTGACTCTAGCCTCCTGGCATACCACAGTTTTAGCTTGTCTCCATCGTCGAATTACTGAGAAACCATAAACTTTCGTGACATGAAACTTTTGCAAAATTGTAAACGACGGCCATTTTCACAGCGAGAAACTGTCGCGATTTGCAACAATTCAGGGTTATGTCAATTAAGATTCAATGATTTTGCGGCATGTAACTTTCATGAAACTGAGCCACTCGAAAATTTCACGAACATTAAAAATTTCTGGTGTTACAATTAATAGCCTGCTTATTGACCAAATACTGAGCTTTATTTATCGCAAAGAAACCTGAGCTTCCTTGGGGTAAAATCTCTGATATTCCAAGAGCATGGGTGAAATGGCCCGCTATAAATTGTTTTCACTGCGAACTAGCTCTGGTCAGTTGAGATCAGTGCTAATTTCCCCAGATCAGAATTAGTGGCTCTTTTGTAAACTCCGGCTAATGATGACATGCCTATTGTGTGGGACAGGGAGCATCACGAAAGCAGCCCCGGGGCCAAGCACCGAGATAGATTCGGCAGCTGAACAGATGACAACAAAAATTCAGGATGTCTGTGTTTTTCTATCAGACCTCATATTTCTTCTTTCTTTTATTTTACTCAGTCTCTCTCTCTCTAACACTCTCTCCCTTTCTCTCTTGCCACTAGTTATTCCTTTTCCTACGATCATTTCTCGATGTGTTTCTATTATTTGTCACTTTTAAACTTAAATACCTACCGGCAGATAACAATGTCTGCTCTCATTCTTCTCAGTTCTTTTTTTTTTCTTTTTTTTTTAACTCTCTCTCTCTCTCTCTGTCCCTTTCTCCGTCTCTCCCTCTCTCTATCTCTTCCTCTGTCACTTCTCTCTCTCTCACTTTTCTTCATTCTTCATATGCTTCCATGTTTCAGAGTTTATTTTCAAACTAACACTTCCTTATTAAATATCAATGTCTATTCTCTTTCTTCTCAGGTTTTCTTTGAGGTCTACTAATTTACTGAAATGTTCTGTTCAAGACAGTCAATTCAGTATTTGTCATTATCATAAAAAAAACTATTGGTACAGATTTGAATCAAAAAGTATTGGTTCACTATCATATTAAAGAAGAAAAAGGATTAACGCCATGCAATGGGACAAATTACGAAAGGAAAAGCGACCTTACATTTGATTTCTACGAAAAAAAAGTATGTTTTGCTGAATCGAAGAAGACATAATGTAATGCAGGAAAGGAGATTTACTGACTTTGCATACAATTGCCAGTATCAGGGATACTGTTATCATACATTTTTAATGAATTGCCAGACAGCATTGATTGTTGAAGGCAAGGATCTTTTTTTTTTCGTTCACAATATAGTAAGTATGAAATATACTTTTTATGTATCTGGACCTGGGGGGAAATCGAGACTATTCACGTAGCAGAAGAAGAATTAATAAGAGCATTACCATTTTTCTCACCTGACTCATCATTTGTTGTACTGTTGACATTTTTAGGACATACTACACCAATTGGTTTAATAACATGTTGGGAGTTATTAATGATATCTGTTCATGCTTGTCACTAATGAGATATCATTAAAAATCCTTGCCTTTAGTTTTGCTGACAGTCCTGTGCGCTTTCTCTCTCTCTCTCTCTCTCTATATATATATATACAGCCATGGGAAAAATTATTAGACCAAGAATGGTTACTGAAAGTGTTATATTTGTGGTAAGAAGGAAATAAAATATCTTAAAAGCAAGGTACAATTGCTGGAATTTGTTATTCATTCAATGAAATACAAAGACAAATTATTTTCATTAGTTTGAATGCATATTATAATATCTTTATTACAGAAGCTTGGTCTAATAATTTTTTCCAGGGCTGTATATCTCTCTCTCCTTCTCTCTCTATCTCTTTCTACCTTTCCCCTCTATCTCTCCCTCTCTCTCTCTGCTTCCACAGCTCTTCTAAAAAGTTTCATCTATTCTCTTCTCCCTCGGATCTGATTTTATTACATTTATTTAATCATCAACATCAATGCCAGTTTCCAACACTTCTAAATATTCATACAAGCATGAATACAAGCATTAAAACATAGTAACAATAATCAAAACAGTCTCTCTCTCTCTCTCTCTCTACCTTTCTCTATTACTCTCTCTGAAATCCTTCCATCTCTCATAACTCACATCATTAATAATGCCCTTCTGGCTATCAAAGGACAACATGTGTTCATATACAGCTCTACAGAACTTGTTTTTAGACCCATATCTCTCTCTCTCTCTCTCTCTCCCTCCCTCTCCCTCTCTCCCTCTCTCTCTCTCCTCTCTCTCTCTCTCTCTCTCTCTCTCTCTCGCTCGCTCTCTCTCTCTCTACCGAGTAACAGCACCCTGTATAAAATCAATGGGCAATCAAGGATTACGACTCAGGTATCATATGCCCTTGTTAATTTTTGACAATATTCAGACTTTTTTCCCTCTTCCTTTTCTTTTCTGGTTTTGGTCCACTTAGCAAGACCTTCATATGGGGTACTATGGCCCTTGTATGAACTCTGCTTGACAATAACAATAACAAAACCATACCATATTGCATATTTCAGAACAGTAGAACCTCTCAACACATTTTGCAATGATTTCATTAGCAAATACCTGCACAATTCTTTCTGGAATTCAATAAAATAAACGTTTTATTGCCGAGTCATTCAGATATTTCTTGTATAGAGAAGTGGAAGTATTTAGAAGAGCGAATTATAAATATCTGTAAAGTCATAGGTCTTTATAGACCATATACCGTATACAAAAATGTCATGAATTTTTGCTAACTAAACAAAATCAAAGTCTCATGACAACAGAAGTAATGCAAAATAATGCAGTGCCATTAGATGCATTTGATAAACCATGCAGATATCAGGTTTGTCTTTAGATCTTGATTTCTAACTTGAAATATACCAGTGGTTCCATTTAAAGAAGGTTGAGTTCTTGGAAAGGTGAAAAATAATTTGTGAGCTTTCTTATTCCTTTTATGTCAGTTTGGAAGAACATCATAGTAGAAATGTCCCCTGAAAAGGATCGCTCTTCAAATGCCCTTATATTCGAAATACGATGAGAAATAGCCGAACATTCATACCATCCTGTGTGTTCAGTCTCATATACCCATTTCTGTGTGCAATGCATGTGCTTTTCAGCGAGATTGGGTCAATTTCTTATCATTTTGGGGATTCCAAAACCTCACAGTATACTCCAATTCTTATGTAGACATGACAAACCTTTCCGAATAGCTTTGCGACAGTTTCTTTCAAACTGTAATGGTATGATCAGAACTCAAACTTTATCTTTAATTGCTCTCAATAATGCATATCAAAATAAGAATCTTGTTTATTTTTTGTACTACTTGACAGCCATCACCCAATGAAATACAAGATTTTACCACAATGATAACAAAAAGTACCTCCATTTTATTAGCTTCACATGATTGTACTGCCCAAGGCACAGTGGAGAAAACAAATTAATGGATGCTCAGGTGAAAATTATTCTGTGGTAAATTTATAAAAACAATAAAATTCCTGGAAAAATCATGGAAAAATCCTGTACCTAACCCCAACCCATACCCTAACCTAAAACACAATCACAATCACAATCCCAGCCCTCCTACAAATTTGATGAAATAAAGACTGGAGCAAATATCAATCAGACCATCAGATAATTATATGATCTGTCAACATAAAATAAAATATATAATAAATACAGAGAGAAAGAGAGAGAGAGAGAAGAGAAGAGAGAGACTGAGGGAGAAAGAGAGAGAGAGACTGAGAGAGAGAGAGAGAGAGAGAGAGAGAGAGAGAGAGAGAATTACTGTCAGAAAGAAATCAAACTTTTATCATTGAGCTGAGTGAGCTCGATTTGTTGTAATTAGCAGTGGCAGATTTAGGGTGGGGGCACTTCTGGCTCGTGCATCCCCCCCCCCTTGTAAGAACAGTTTACATTTAAAAATAAATTGCATAACCTTTTTTTTTTTTGCTTTTCAGAAAATTTTCTGAGATTTGTGCCACCTACTCTTTTACAAAATCCTGGATCCGCCCCTGGTGATGAGGATTATAAAACCAGCTTACAAAGTACTGTATGTGGTAATGTCTGCCAATGTTTCTTAGTCCTTTTTCATCAAATTCACCTAGCCTGATGAAAAGGCAGGCATGTATAGTGGATGGGTACACACAGATAGAACTCATCTACCCGTGACCAGGCTATACTAAACCTGCAATGGATCGTATCCAAGACCAGAATAACTAGAGAATACTCAATAAATTTTATGAGGCAATAAAGTTCAAGACAAAAGAGAGCAGAAATCATCAACAAATATGATAATGATATAGTCTAGGGCATGACAAAAGGAACCCTACAAAGTTAAATTTAAATTTAAAAAAAGAAGCAATATCAGGATGGAAGAAATGTAAATCGATTACCGTACCAGTTTTGAAATCGGATAGTTTTTATCACCAGATATAAACAGATTATGGAAGGAAAAAGAGATGAATAAAAACAAGGATAGAATTCCTCAACTTGAAAGGAATTTCCTCCACAATCTGAGAGAATTGAATTAGGTCAACAATACCATGCTCATATCAAATTATCCAAGAAAGAGTAAACGAAGATATGGGGAATACATGGAAAGTTTAATCAAAATGCAAATTCAACTAGCGCAAGAATGCTTCAAATGAGAAAGAAAATGGAAGGAGAGATATAAGAACAAACTCAGGTACTTGGGATTTGGATTCACTACAAAGGGTGGCAATATTGGGTCACCAGCTGAAAACTTATCTCGAGTGAGAATCGGGGGAACGACATCCCCGCGAATTTCATGGGCTGGGATATTGATGACACCCGGGTTATTACTCCTCGTGGATGAGCCTCAAATCCGAGGAATAAGACTTGGCATAAATTAGATTGGACTGTTGAATTAGGGAAGATTCCGTTCTACAGGTGCTTCAAATGATACATGCAACACCATTGAGATGCACCTAGAGAGTTAGAGAGAGAGAGAGAGATAGAGAGATAGAGAGAAGAGCCAAGTAAAAAAATGAACAAGCTAGCACTTTTTCAGCCGTGGCTTCGGGGCGGGGGAACGCCCGGGGCATTATTCGGAAATAATATTTTGCGTGAGGGCCTGCTCACCATCGAAACTGTCATTTTTGGGGGTGACTGGCGAAACGAGATCCGTGCCACTGCAATAAAAGAGCATCGTCACTGACTCCGTTTCAAAACCAAATAGAAAGCAAACGAGATACCTTGTATTCGAACGCCCATCCAAATTCTCTGTATTTTACAAGGACATGCAAATGTTGAATATGATAGTAGAAAAAAATCTTGTCATGATGGATTCTCAAAAATGTGCAGCAAAAAAGAAAATCTTATTTAAAAAAAGAGGAATATATGACAGGAGGATGAGAGTTGAAGCAGTTTAAGATTACAAGAAGAAGAAGAAAAAAAGTGTTAAAAAGAGAAAAAAAAGGACAAAGTCAAAAGTGTTAACAGACATGAAAACAAAGTTAAAAACTAAGGAATCAAATAGATTAGACTCGACCCCCTTCCCACTCTCTCTCTCTCTCTCTCAATCTCTCTCTTTTTCTCTTCAATATTCCTCTCTCCCTATGTCTTTCTACATCTTTATATTCTTTTCTCTCTCTCTCTCCCCTCCCCCCTTTCTCTCTCTTTGTCTCTATATTTCTATCTATACTGCCCTCTTTTTTCTGTCTCCTCCTTTTCTCAAAGGCTGATGTGTTTGGTTGTAATTCTCAGTTCTTCCTCAAGTCAGTCTGCCTATCTGTGATTATTCTGTCCATCCTTCTTCACACCTCTTTCTGTTCTTTGTCTATATATTGTCCATTTGGAGCCAAATGGGCGTTAACTCATATCATTTTACACAGAGTTAACGCCCTTCTGACTCCAAACAGATATGTTGCACATTATTGTCTCTCTAGGCAGTCTCTATTTATTTGTTTTTTCAGATCTCTGTCAGTCAGTGTCTATCTGTTTGTAAATCTCCAAGTCTCTCTGTGTCTTTCTGTCTGTCATTTTTAAAGTCAGTCTTTGTCTGTCTGTCTGTCTGTCTCCTTCTCTACCCTTTCTTCACCCTCCCTCCATCAGACGTTCGTCTGCTCCTTGTTTCACAGCCGTGTCATTAATATAAGTATGCAATGTAATCACATCTCTTCATCACATCAAAACCAGAGAGAGAGAGAGAGAGAGTGACAGAGATGAATCTCTCACTATCCAATTGCTTGTCATCCCGTTGCTTGTATGCCAACTAAACCCTCTTCCACATCAATTGCATCTATGAATCATACCACTCCAGTCATATTACCCTCTCAAACTCAACCCATTAAAACAAAAACGGAGGTGCGATTCATGCCCGTTTGGAAACTACGCGGTGTATTCTTACACACCCCTCTGGAGTAGCATCATCGATGATGGGAGCGTTGGATGGACGACGACGGCAGCCGCGGCGCAGGAGGGGAAGGGATACCGACAGACGATGTGACCCAATTTTTGCACGAATGCAAATCATCTCACCTTTGCTGAAATGAGATCACTTTCTGGTGGGGGTGGGGACTGTGAAAACCGACTCGAGTGTCGTACCCAGGATATTTGCACACGCGACTTAAAGTGGTCTGAATCTGCATGAACAAGGCTCTGTTATCTAAATGTTAGCGTTGCGGAGACCGCGAAGTGGCATTTAGACGGTGTACTCCAGATGACAGGATTTTGATAACTCCATCAATTTACATCTCAGGGATGCATTTGAAATTCATTCTGTGGAAGTGTAATGGCATGAATACATGAGCACAGATCATATGATGAATTTGCAATGAGATTTGTTGCAAACTCGAAGCAGAATGAACAATTACTATCATTGCCATTATTTTAGGTTATCGACCTGGCGCTGGTATCAGAGGCTCATGTAAAATGGAGATGCGTGGTTTGGTGCTAAGCCTCATGTATCTAAATAATTTCTCAACTGACAAAGTGATGGGGCTTTAGTTGATTTCTATTTGCCAGCTTTTTTTCAGATTTTATTCAGGATAGCTTTATACAGCTTTATGACTTCTGGCAATATACTACAACTGAACAATCCTCTATTCTCAAGAAATGTGTTATCACTGAGTAAAATCAAATAGTTTCATTTGGAGCTCAAATGAGATTTACTTAATGTAATCCTGTTATCAAAAATCAATGGAATAGTTAAAGAAATGATATTACTTAAAAAGAAAAGTGCACCCAGACAGCAAGTTGATTTGCACAAAGGCAGAAAATTTGATAAATTTGGTGACAATTTTCGAAAATAATTTGAAAAAATTTTAAAGTTTTGAAGATGAAGGAGTTTCTGTTTTTTGTTTGTTTCATAAATGAGGTCTTTAAGAATGTGCTTCAAATTATATAATTTGGGCACAATCTTGAGAACAATGGAAAATTCATGGAGGATTGTACAATACAAATGCAAACAAGCTGACATATGAAATCATATAGATTTGCCAATTTTTAAATGTCATCTTCAAAACTTTCTAATACCACTTTGTTTACACTAAACAAACTGTTTTGATTATTAAACGGTACAGCAAATATCTTATTCATGAACTTGATTTTTTAAATAAAAATAACCCCATTCATACTTCTCCTATATCAGCATCAGAGATGCAGTTGATCTACATCTGATGTCGATTTTGTGGTTAGTATGAACACACTCACTCCAGATTCACAGAGCCTGCACTGCCTTGATCCTGAAACCACACCCACACTTAAGCTTCATTCACACATGACGTAATAAACCACCTTAAAAAAATCTGGATCTGCAAAATAAAAACCATTTGACATGTAACCACTTATTTATCTGTATGTTATAAGACATAGAAATGTAAAGTGTAATTTTTTTTTGCTGCAGTGGTTTTTCTCAGGTGGTTTAACATGTGATAAGTGAAGAGGGCTTTATAAATGCCAGTCCTTCAATAGGGCATTCACCCATATAAAATACTGGTACATATATATATATGTACCCCTAAAGGGTACATTAGGAGGACAGTTTTTGTCTTATTTCTATGCTCAATTGTCGACCTAATGTACCAACTGTCTACCTAATGTAGGGGGCGCTATTATGACGAAATAAACCGCATTGTTGTGTGTCCACCTAATGTACCCTTTAGTAAAATATATATATATATATTCTTATCTGTATTAGATGTAAACTTACTACAGACTTACATGATCCCAGATATTTACTTACTTATAAATGACAAGATGGAGTAAATAAGGTTAAAGAACAGTTGATGTACATATGATCTCATTCGTATTTCCTGATAAAATACTATACAAATGTATTCAATTGGTGTGATTTTACTTCTAGTTGGATATATTCAAGGAGGTGAAAACACAGAAAAGATAACATTTGACCTATGATGATGTTATATCATATGATACTTAATTAAGTACATCAAGACCCACAAGAACTGTGATAGTCAGAAATCTGACTTAAATGTACCATGATATAGTGAAAATATTGTATGCATTATGTCTTTAAAAAGTCTACATCTGCTGAAGATTAGGATGGAACCAATAAATCTACATTTGCTGCTCTCCACCCAGGTGTAGAATATGGGTAGCTGGTAGAAAGGAATTCCTTATTATAGAAGCACCTTGCAGTTTGAACACCTTTCATGGTGACAATCATCACAATACACTAAGCCAATATTATCATTATTACTTTATTATTTGTCAAAACTCTTAAAATTGGCAATATGCTAATGCTTAGCAATGGCATGTAACAAAACAATGGCTTTATAACAATTATGCAGTTTTGATAAAAAAGAGCAGGTTCAGATCCTGGGATAGTTTAAACTACCTATCTTTTTAACTTAACTGTTATGTCAATGGAAAAGACTTTACCTATAACTGTTTATTCTTGTGCAAAACACTCCACTTTTAAAATACCCTGATCTGCTCATCTTCTTCTGTCGAACTTCTCTCTCTCTCTTTTGTTTTTCTTTCTTTCTGTTTATGTCTCTGTACCCCTGTCTCTGTTTCCCTTTAACTTCTTCTCTTTCCTTCCTTGCTCATGCTTTTCACTTTCTCTCTTTATGTCTTTCCTCTCTATATCTGTCCAAACCTCTTTCCCAATTTCTATCTCTCTCTCTCTCTCTTTATTTAGTTAAGTAATAATCTTTCCATATGGACCTCTTCTCCTCTCATTCCCCCATCCCACACACCTATCTCTTTTGTATATATTTCTTTCCATTTTTTCTGTCTTTTTCTCTCCTCCCTGTCTCTCGCATCCCAGTCAACCTCGATTCTCGCCTTTCTCTTTGAGTCTTCAGAGAATAGACTATTTCAAAACAAAGGATCGAATTTATGAAAGGGAAGACCATGGTTTGCCTCTAACATCATAACACATCACTCAACACAACCTCAGAGAGCTGAGTTAAGTCTTTCACTACATCAGTTAACCACTAGCATTGTCTAAGCATATGGAAAATTGTCTCTGAGCTGTAGATGGCTTAATTAACTATGGTGAACAAGTGTGTCAGGCTATTCTAAATATTAATTGGACCCACTTCTGTATGTCTTTCTGGGTAAAGTGATTTATTTCTAGGATAGGATTGATTTGGCTGTGCACCTAGCTTAGGCATATACTTCAATGCAATATAAGTAGTATGTATAATCATGAAGTAAAATAAAGTCATTATTAATCATAGATCAAAGTAAGACAGATTTTCTTGAGTTGATAACAGAATTTAATTTCAATCAGAATGAACTGAACAATGAGAGTATGAAATAAGCCCCCTACATTGTTAAAAAAAATGAAGTTTAAAACTGGCATGGGATGATGTAACAGAACAAGACAGAAGTACAGGAAGAGAAAAATTAAAGGAATTTACCTTTCGACATCATGATTCAAATAAAAAGCTGAAAAAATAGCCCAATGTGATGTAGTGACAAACAGAGACAGATCAGAAAAAAAGAACAAGCAAGTAATCAATTACCTATAATAACGTGTTCTTTCCCCATCAGACAGCAATTATTTATATCTTTAAAAAAAGTGCCAGTTTTTAAAATTTGTACAAAACTTCCAATATCATGTATTGTAGGAGTACCTTTTTTGTACAAGAGCAACTCTATGCCAAGTTCTTTCCAGTGTTTCCTCCCTTCTGTACACTAGAAACAGTGGTGTGGGTGAACTGCACACACCGTGTATAGGTAGGAGAACTTTGGGGTATAAAACAATAGGGGTCAACTGAAGCAATTGAAGAAAAAAAAATCACTCTGCCAAGTTCTATTCAAGGGAAAATGGATATGTTCTGCATTGTTAGTTTGTGTTCAAAGAGAATGTTGGGTTCTGGGAAAGGTGAAAAAGAATTTGTGAGCTTTCTCATTCCTTTTCTGTCAGTATGGAAGAACATCATAGTAGATATGTCCCCTGAAAAGAATTGCTCTTCAAATGCTTTCGTATTCGAAATATGACGAGAAATAGCTGAAGCGCTCAGGCCGAACATTCATGCTACATGTTTGTGCAGTCCCAGATACCCATATCTGTGCGCTGTGCATATGCTTTTCAGTGAGATTCAATTTTCTTATCAATTTGACAATTCCAAAACCTCACAGTATACACCAATTCTTATGTAGACATGATTGACCTTTCCCAAATTGCTTTAAGACAGTTTCTTTCACAATGTAATTGCATTACCAGAACTACGGTAAACTTATCTTTAAGCATGGACCTACTACGGAGTACGTTCATGGTTTAAGACACCATAGTTTCACCAAATTTCCAATATGACGGAGAACTTTACGGAGAAGTTTACGTACATGTGTAAAACAAGAGGGGTCAACTGAAGCAATGTGAACACCTCAATGCCAAGTTCTTCTCTTGTTCTTTTTTACCCTTCCCCTTCAAGGCATTGGAGAGACTAACAGGTAATCCTTATTGTGTTTATGTAATTATAGTTGAGCTTGGAGTCTTGATGGGGTGTGATGTGATGGGGTGATGAGTGGAACTCTCTGCGACCCTGCGTGCCATTACCCCCCAAAATCCACATCCATCTATCGTCTCCTTCACTCTGATCTCTCTCTCTCTCTCCCTTCCAGCCATGTTGCCTTCTAGTCTCAGTTTTAAACTCAAACTCTCCTCACCATAACAAGCTTCTATAGTGGAACCACGTTATAACGAACTCCTTTGGACCATTGAAATTACCTCTATATATCCATGGACCTACTAGAAGGTCCATGATATATCGAAACCTTGTTATATCAGATCTATAAATCAATACAATATAAAGAAGCGGGACCGCAAAATTACCTTGTTATAATGAGAGTGTTTATGTAACAGTTTTTCTTTATAATGATGTTCGACTGTATCAACCTTAAAATTTAGTAGACAAGCTTTCATCCACTTCTTCGGATTTTCTCAAGCCTTGTAAGTTTTTTCTTCACAAAGTTTCTTGTTGTCGTTTCTTGTTATCGACTGTCATGAGCTTGCCTACACTAACCAAGGAGTTAACTCCTTGCATTAACTTTGAAGGTTAGTATGGAAGCTCAACTATATGTTTGAACTAAACCAATGAAAATTGTCTGTATCCTCTATTGGCTTTTACTTTAGGCAAAATCTATAGGCTTCTAAGGTTCAGGACTTGGTGTAAGGTCATATTTAGGGTTTGGTGCTGGGTCCAGGGTTGAAGGGAAGAGTTCTGGGAAAGGTGAAAAATTATTTGTGAGCTTTCTCATTCCTTTTACGTCAGTTTGGAAGAACATCACTGTCCCCTGAAAAGGATATCTCTTCAAATGCCACATCTGTGTGCAGTCCCATATACCCACTTCTGTGCCAGGTGCCTGTGTTTTTGAGCCAGGTTTTGTATTGATTTCTTACCATTTTGATGATTCAAAAACTGCACAGTATACATCAATCCTTATTTTAGACATGATCACCCTTTCCCAATCGCTTCCAGACAGTTTCTTTCACAATGTAATCGCATGACCAGAACTCAACTTTATCTTTAATGTTAGAAAAGGACCAGGGATCAATTGGTGCTATAGAGCATGTCATACAATCTCATCATCTTGTCATAGCCACAACTGAGATCCAGTTCAATCAGAAGTGCACTTGCATTTTACCAACAAACAAGCCGACAATTCAAATTTCTTGCTACATTTACGTATCAATGATAGATATTACCTCTATTTCCTCCCTCTCTTATAGGGCTCATTAATTGAACAACAGATTATTGGTCCAATAAAATGATGAAATTTGAATTCATAGATTTATGTAAAACTGAATGTTAAAAATATCCAACAGAAGCTATTTTTAAGGATTCAGCAAAACCTGAAACTTACAATATTTTCATGACGACTTCAGAAAGTTAAGTAAAATGGTGATTTGAAGAAAAAAAAATCCACTACAGATGCATAGACTGATGGATTTTGAAAGATAACAATTTATAGATCTGTAAAAAGAAAGGAGGAAATTGAAAATACAAATCTGAGGTATGTGTTTAATAACACAACTCTTACAAGATTTACATCAAAAAGGAAAAGAAGGAGAAAAAGAAGGAGAAAAAGAATGAGAAGAAGAAAAAGAAGGAGAAGAAGAAAAAGAAGAAGAAGAAGAAGAAGAAGAGGAAGAAGAAGAAGAAGGAAAAGAAGAAGAATAACAACAACAACCAAATGAAGGGGATAGTATTAAGAAGTAACAATAAAAGAAGAAGAAAAAGACAAATTAGAGGTAGACGATGAAGAAGATGATGAAGTAAAAGAAAATGAAGAAGACTTGTTACATCAAATACAATAGCTGCTGGAAAGAGAACATCTGTTCTTTCTGGAACCCTTTCACAATGATGATGTTTTAACAATCTGGGATCACATATCTTATGACAGGGCAAAGATTTCATATAATCGGCCATTATATTCCACTTTGTGGTGGCAATCTTGTATTGATATCAAGATGGAGAAATTGAGATCTTGCGTGTGATCTACAAATCATGGTAAAATCATTTGACCGGCAAATGATTACATGTGCCTATCCCAGAGGAGTTAGTAAACAGGTAATTTGATCTTCTGTATTATAAAACAACACTTTCAGTTAGACAGGCACATTTGCATACAAATTAACCTTGATTGGTTGATAAACAAAGTATAAAATAAATCAGTAAAAGTCTAGCAGCTAGCATGTATGATACATGCATTATAGAGTTTAGATGAGCATTTCAAAATGCTCATTCTGCCTTTGCAAAGCAAGCATAAATGCACCCTTAGAAGTCTGACATGGACATGTGAATGCTCAATTCCATTTTTTTATTTATAAAAAAATCCACCTACCAAAACTTCAACATTGACAAAGGAATGAATATAATACTTAGCAGTTTTTGTCATTACATATGTACTTCTTTTATGTGAACCTTCAGTAAATTTTTAACTCTGGGTACACCCCAACATTTCAAAATTTATGAACTTTAGAATTTTCAGAATAGACAGGAATTTTAGGTCAAATTCTTTGGTATTTTTGCTATTTCTGCTATCGTCACCTGGTGATGCTTGTCAACAAACGCCTGTAAAGTTCTCTGGATTTGGGACTGCAATGTTGGGTCTTTGATGCTGTGTGACTGCATGATTAATGAGTGTAAAAGTTCTAAAGTTTAAGAAATACCATAATACACTGTATATTATAATTCATCAGCTAATAAAGTATGATGTCTGAGTGTAATAATAAAAATGATAATAGTACATTGCTTAGTAAGGGCATAATACCATATATGGTCTCTATGCATGTTAGAACATCACTATAATATTGTTACAAAAACTTATTATACATTCAAAAACAATTGTGTTTTCAGCTCAGATTTAAATTGATCCAACTAAGTGATATTCCTTAAATTCTGTGGGAGTTTAATTCAAAAGTTCAGCTGCTACAGTATCTTTTGAAGAGTTTGCATATAATACATCATCCACCATCATCCACCATCTAATAAAATAATGCTCAAGTAAAGCACCAATGTTTCAGAAAGAACAAAATAAACAGAGTAACATTTTGTTGAAATAAATAACATTTCATCATTGGAAAATGGAATGTTTGAGTACGAAAGCACTGTTGCGGCATGAATCAAATGGGTCTGGAACTCAAAGGTAAAGACTATCAGAATATTCTATGTAAATTACCCAGTTGATGTACAGAAGACCCAATTGGCCCAAGACTCATACTTTACCCCAGTAACAATTCCCCCAGTAACAATTCCCCCAATGTGAGATAGGTACATGTTGGTCAATCCTATCTCAGCTAGTCCAAAACCACACAGCAACAGTTTGCTCATTGGCTAACACCTTGGGCAAACATGCAAATTAGTCCTGAGGCTGGTGGAAGATGCCAACTCATCACCATAGGCCAATCACTAAAACAAAGGAAAGTCCAACGGCCAACATCTTTATGTTTTGGAAAGTTTATGCCACTCATTTAATTTGTGGAAATCCAGAGGCCAAACAATCGGTGAGTCAAACATTGAATTATATATATGTCATATTCATTATTGGTGTTAATTGTAGCATTATGTTAAGTGTAATTAATGAGAATTATTCCTTTAAATGTTGGGTAGATTATCCTGAAGTGAGAAAGTTTGCATAAAGTATGTGTGCACGCACGGTCGATGCACTCTGTGTGTATATAACATTATGCCTACACAATGTTGGTATACTCTCCAGTGAGAGGGAGAGAGAGAGAGAGAGAGAGAACAGTTTGAGACCTCATTGTTCCCTAAGTTAGGTTTAATACTGCATAATTGTAGCTGTGAATAGTAGAATACAGTACTGTGTTCATTGTATATATGTTCCAATCTTATATATTTATGTCTATGGGGGTTTAAAGTAGTTATAAGAAGTCAAAGTATTTCAGTAACCTTCTGTGAACCTAACTGTGTATGTTAATGTGTGTGTGAGTTAGGTATTCAGTAGGGGCTACACACAAGGCTCCATTGTTTGTTCTATGTGCACAGTGGTAGAACATCCAAGAAAAGATAACGTTGCCATGGGCACGGGTTCTCCTCAATGGTGAGGGTTCGTTCACACAGTAGTTTAATCGGGATTAAAGTTAGTTTGGTATTAATAAAATGTTGTATATTGTATATTACACGCTGAACTTGCATTAATTATGTCTTATATTTTCATTATTGCATTTCAGCGAACCACTCCACTATATCTTCACTTCACTGTATACTCTCCACTCTATATGCTCCATTCTACACTTCATACGTGACTTAATATGTTCTACGTTTATGTTCCACGTTCAATGCTTATGTTCAATTAAACTGGATTGGAATTGCACTTACTGTTGTGACTGTGTCTATTAATCGGAGTGCGTTCGGATCAACCTCTCTGTAGTTTATTTACGTCAAGAAACTACATTAGTTCGCGATTTTACCCTAGTTCGTGATTTGGTGCTCAGAAGTTCGCATTTTCAGTGTTTACTTTGTGAGAAAGCGAGAATTGAATTTGCGATATGGAGACCAATACGGAGCGAATTCCACAAACTGACGACAAAGATGATGATGATGTCACGACTCTCAAGCAGTCATGCCGTGCTTATTCTGGCAGTCTGACAAGAAGGTTCAAGGAACTGGAAAGCTGCATGTTAAGCACGGACAATTATGAGGCCGTTGTAAATAAGGCTGGCCAGTTAGATGATACCTTCAAATCGTATAAAGAACGCTTTGGAGAGTACCTTTCACGGTTAACTGGCCAGGAAGCAGAATCTGCGCTGGAGGAATTTAAATCCAGGCAGAGAAACAAGGAGGAGTTTGACATCAGGCTGGCAGGTTGGATGGTGAAGGCTAAGGAGAGCATGCGGGAGACGACGCAATTGGACGAAGGCGGGGACGACGATGACGACAACGTGTCGCTGCAGTCTACCGCGACCAGGAGCAGTAGGTCATCCCGGCGTTCAACGAGCACCACATCCAGCGCCAGGCTGAGGGACGCTAAGATCAAGGCTGAAGTCGCTAAGCTGAAGCTTGAACAAATGAAAAGGACACAAGAACTCAAGATTGCTCAGATGAAGCTTGAGCAAGAACTTGCTGCTGTAGAGGTGGCAAACGAAATGCAACAGGCGCAAGTAGAGGCTCGGTTACTTCAAGAAGAAATTGAGGGTAATTGCCCCAGTGAGGTGAGTGCCTCTAGAGTACGTAGTGTATGTGACGTAGGTGTAAAGAAAAAATTAAATCCGAATGCTCCTGTTTGGAATACAAATGCTCAATTGAATGTACCTGTAAATGTTGATGTAAACCCCACCCCTGTAAATGCTAATGTGAATAATTCTACATTGCCTGATATTTTCTCCGCCGTTGATCTGGCCATTAACATGCCCAAGCCTGAACTGATGCAATTTGATGGTAATCCATTAGAGTATTGTAGTTTTGTTAGCAAGTTCGAGGCCACGATCGAATGTAAACCAGTCGATGATAAGGTGAAATTGATGTATTTGATACAGTTCTGTTCAGGTAAAGCGAGAGATAGCATTGAGAATTGCACGTTTCTAGGTCCAGAGGGGTACCGCAAGGCCCGAGAAATCCTCCATGACCAGTTCGGGCAGCCCTTCCTGGTGACTACTGCCCACATGAAGAAGGTACTGAGTCGTCAGCAGATAAGACCCAATGACGGAGCCGCTCTGTGGGACCTCACCCGGGACATGCGGCGATGTGAGATGGTGCTCTCACGCATGGGATTCTGCGCTGACATGGACAGCTCTGACAACCTGCTACGGATCCAACAGCTCCTTCCATTGCACATGCAGGCTGAGTGGGCAAAACGAGCACACACCGTGATGAAACAAAGGGCATCACCGACCTTCCCGATGATGGCCGGGTACATTGAAGAGTGTGCCCAGCTCTCTTCTAATATGTTCGGTCAGAACATAGGCAAGAGCAAGGTGACTACTCCCAAGGATGGCAGGAAAGTCACGAGCAGTGTTAAAGGAACAACAATGACCACGCAAGTGCAATCACCGAAACAGGCATCGCAGTGGAAGTGTATATGCTGCTCTCAGTCACACGGCTTAACATCATGCCAGCACTTCAAACAAATGTCCCGCAAAGACAGATTGAAGGTGATACGACAGGCAAGGCTGTGTGACAACTGCTTCAAACCAGGCCACCTAGCCAGGGAGTGCAAGCAAGCCAGCAACTGCAAGGTCGAGGGGTGCCAATGGAAGCACCACACCCTGCTTCATTTCCACCTGTCAACCAGCAGTAACGAGGAGCCACAAGAGCAGAAGTCCAGCGCAATGACGAATGCCAACTCGGAAGGGCGTTTGATAACTGGGGCCGGGAATCTACCGGAGGAAGCCGGGGAATCCAAGGGCAACAACTACTCAAACAGCACCAAGTCTATACAGCAGCAGGTGTGCTTACGGGTCATACCGGTCAGAATCCGCGCCGGACCCAAGATGGTGGAGACCTGGGCGCTGCTAGACGAAGGAAGCGACATCTCCCTATGTGATGTAAGCCTGGTTGATGACCTCGGGATCAAGGGTAAAAGGAGAAGTTTCGAGTTAACGACGGTCAACGGGGCACATAGTCAGAAGAATAGTCTCGAGGTGGGTTTCACTGTCCAAAGCCTTGATGGCAAAGAGGAAATTGATTTTCCACGTGTCTGGACTGTGGATAATTTGCCCATCTCGAATACCCTTATCCCAAAGAAAGAAAGCATCGAGAGATGGGACCATCTGAAGGGAATAACTTTCCCGTCCATCGACCAAAGAGAGATTAAACTCTTAATCGGTGGGGACACCCCGGAAGCCTTCTGGGTTATGGAGCAAAGAAGGGGTAAGAGAAAGGAACCGTATGCCTTACGATGTCCTCTAGGCTGGACCTTGATGGGACCAACATCAACAGGGGAAAGAACTTCAGCTATCGTCCACTTTACGTCTCAAGAAGATCCTCTACAGAACCAACTCAAGCAATTCTGGGAGTCGGACTACGGAGGATACTTGGTGGACGAGAAGATAGGTTCATCTGTTGAAGATCGACGTGCACTACAGAGAATGAAGGAAAGTGCTACCATTGTCGATGGTCACTACGAGGTCGGTCTACCATGGCGCTACTATCCCCCAGATTTGCCCGACAGCAGAAATATGGCAGAAGCGAGGTTACGATACCTCAAGAAAAAACTTGAAAGGGACGACGCGCTCCACACCAAGTACACTGCAACCGTCGAAGATTATGTTAGGAAGGGGTATGCAGAAAAGGTACCAACACAGATACGAGACGACCAACAGTTAAAGGAGAATGCCAAGGAACCTACGTCAGGTACATGGTACCTCCCACATCACGCCGTGGTTCATCCACAGAAGCCTGGAAAGGTCAGGGTCGTATTTGACTGTGCGGCAAAATGCAAGGGTACTTCCCTCAATGACGAACTCTTGCAAGGACCAGACCTAACAAACAACCTGGTAGGAGTACTGCTGCGGTTCAGGCAAGAACCGATTGCAGTGGTGAGTGATGTGGAAGCCATGTTCCACCAAGTGAAGGTCCCCAAACAAGACTGTGATGCGTTACGGTTCCTCTGGTGGGAGAATGGGGATCTTGCATCTGAACCACAAGAGTACAGGATGAAAGTCCATCTGTTTGGTGCAACATCCTCTCCAAGCTGTGCTGGATTTGCACTTCGAAAGACAGCTGAAGACCACCAGAGTGAGTACGACGAGACCGTAGTCGACACAGTAAGGAAGAACTTTTACGTGGACGACTGCTTAAAGTCAGTGAAGGACAAAGAGGCAGCCATTAAGCTAGTGGAAGACCTGAAGCAGCTTCTACAGAAGGGCGGGTTCCGGCTCACCAAGTGGCTGAGCAATGTCCGTGACGTCCTGGCTGCGATACCCGAATCCGACAGGGCAGCATCGGTGACAAGTCTTGAACTCGATGAGTTGCCTGAAGAGCGCACACTGGGAATCCTGTGGAATGTTGAAATGGATGCGTTCGGGTTCAAGGTCAGCGTGAAGGAGAAGCCAACCACAAGACGTGGCGTTCTTTCTGTTACAAGCTCCCTTTATGACCCTCTAGGGTTTGTAGCACCCTTTGTCCTTCCAGCTAAGGTGCTGATTCAACGCCTATGTAGACGAGGCCTGTCGTGGGACGAACCAGTCTCTGCAGGGGAACAGAGAGAATGGAGAAACTGGATGCAAGATCTCCCCAAACTAACCAAACTCACCATGGACGCCACTGATGGCGAACCACTCACCCCCAACCATCTGCTGCTGACGAGGAGACACCAGAATACGCCGCCAGGGGTCTTCACGAAAGATGACAACCACGGCAGGAGACGCTGGCGCCAGACGCAATACCTTGCCTCTGTATTCTGGAGAAGATGGCGCAAGGAATACCTCTCCCTCCTTCAAGAGCGGCAACGGTGGACTCGACCCCAGAGAAATCTCGCCAAGGAGGATCTGGTCTTGGTTGTGGACAACAACCTTCCACGTGGGCAGTGGTCATTGGGGCGGGTTATGGAGGTTTTCCCAGGAAGGGATGGGAGGGTGAGACAGGTGGATGTGAGAGTTGGCCACAAGCACTTAAGGAGGCCTGTAGTAAAACTGTGCTTACTAGAAGGATCCAAGAAGTGATCAGTTGTAATGGATTGATAAAATTCTTAAGTGTAAACTTGTATTTGTGTTATGATTAATAGTGCTTTAGGTATTTGTACTTGTTATAATTTGTATGTTACGATGTTAATTGAATTTCACTCACGCTAGGGAAGAAGTATGGAATGATGTATGGAATGATGTATACATGTACAGATTTAATATGTATGCCGCTTGGTAATTTAGGAATGATCTAAATTGATAGTTAGCTCATTGGGGCCGGTATGTTGCGGCATGAATCAAATGGGTCTGGAACTCAAAGGTAAAGACTATCAGAATATTCTATGTAAATTACCCAGTTGATGTACAGAAGACCCAATTGGCCCAAGACTCATACTTTACCCCAGTAACAATTCCCCCAGTAACAATTCCCCCAATGTGAGATAGGTACATGTTGGTCAATCCTATCTCAGCTAGTCCAAAACCACACAGCAACAGTTTGCTCATTGGCTAACACCTTGGGCAAACATGCAAATTAGTCTTGAGGCTGGTGGAAGATGCCAACTCATCACCATAGGCCAATCACTAAAACAAAAGAAAGTCCAACGGCCAACATCTTTATGTTTTGGAAAGTTTATGCCACTCATTTAATTTGTGGAAATCCAGAGGCCAAACAATCGGTGAGTCAAACATTGAATTATATATATGTCATATTCATTATTGGTGTTAATTGTAGCATTATGTTAAGTGTAATTAATGAGAATTATTCCTTTAAATGTTGGGTAGATTATCCTGAAGTGAGAAAGTTTGCATAAGTATGTGTGCACGCACGGTCGATGCACTCTGTGTGTATATAACAGTATGCCTACACAATGTTGGTATACCCTCCAGTGAGAGGGAGAGAGAGAGAGAGAGAGAGAACAGTTTGAGACCTCATTGTTCCCTAAGTTAGGTTTAATACTGCATAATTGTAGCTGTGAATAGTAGAATACAGTACTGTGTTCATTGTATATATGTTCCAATCTTATATATTTATGTCTATGGGGGTTTAAAGTAGTTATGAGAAGTCAAAGTATTTCAGTAACCTTCTGTGAACCTAACTGTGTATGTTAATGTGTGTGTGAGTTAGGTATTCAGTAGGGGCTACACACAAGGCTCCATTGTTTGTTCTATGTGCACAGTGGTAGAACATCCAAGAAAAGATAACGTTGCCATGGGCACGGGTTCTCCTCAATGGTGAGGGTTCGTTCACACAGTAGTTTAATCGGGATTAAAGTTAGTTTGGTATTAATAAAATGTTGTATATTGTATATTACACGCTGAACTTGCATTAATTATGTCTTATATTTTCATTATTGCATTTCAGCGAACCACTCCACTATATCTTCACTTCACTGTATACTCTCCACTCTATATGCTCCATTCTACACTTCATACGTGACTTAATATGTTCTACGTTTATGTTCCACGTTCAATGCTTATGTTCAATTAAACTGGATTGGAATTGCACTTACTGTTGTGACTGTGTCTATTAATCGGAGTGCGTTCGGATCAACCTCTCTGTAGTTTATTTACGTCAAGAAACTACAACCACTATGGTTTAAAATATAACAAAGTAATATTTTGTTTGAATCATTACAATTCATCATCCAATAAAAGAATAATGTGAAAGTTCTAAGGTTAAGGAATACCAAAGTAACATTTTTTTTTTTCAAATACATTGCATTTTACCATCTAAAATGTCAAATTTAAGTGTGGAAGCACTATTAGGTTTAAGATACACAAAAGTAATTTTTGTTCAATAACATTATGATTCAACATTTAATAAAGTATAATATTTGAGTGTGAAAGCACTAATTAATGTTAAAATGTTAAAGTGTTAAAGTGTTAAAGTGTTAAAGTGTTAAAGTGTTAAAGTGTTAAAGTGTTAAAGTGTTAAAGTGTTAATGTTAAAATGTTAAAGTGTTAAAGCACTAAGACAAAAATAATATTTTCTTTGAATACATTATAGTTCACCATTTAATATAATGTTTAGTGTGAAAGCACCCATTACAAAAATATCAAAATGCCTTGGGAAGTCGTCATTAAACAATGGGCCTTTGACTATACAAGAAATGATTAAAAAAGGTCCATATCTAATGGTATTTCAATTGAGCGAAATTGTTGGGTTCCTCAACGATTAGAAATTTAACCATTTCTTGCTCATTTTTTTTTTCATGAATGATGATGATGACGGATGAGTACAGATGTTTATGTGATAGATGTATGAGATAATGGTGTGTTAATGACTCTCTTGTGGAAAGAATGCTAATACTGGATGAACTATGACTGAAATCATTTATCCCTATAGCCTCATTCACACACTGTGTGGTTAACCACCTTTTGAAAAGGCTGTGGCCAAATAAAACGACTTTTAACGAAAATGGCCCTTTGTATTACTGTATGTTAAACACAAAGTATATCGATATGCTTATTCACTCCGAATTCATTCAATCAAAGTTGGTTTATTGAAATAAAAAAGAACATGCAGCTTGAGAGCTGAAATTGTTCAATTTACAAAACTAAGACATAGAGGGTTGATAATGTTCAGAAATTTTTTTTTGAATATTAAACGATTAAACTAATAAACTACATAAATATTCCAAAACAAATAGAATGGGATCATGAAATATTACACATTTTTCAGGGGTCTTTGCTGCGTGCAGCTGCTGTTTTAATCCATCCCAGTTTTTTTGTGGTACATGTAGTTTGCAGTGTTGGTGTGAACAAGGCTTAACGCTCAAAACGTTTTACTCAATGGGAAAAGCAATTTGGTCGATCTTTTTTCAAGCCTTGATTATCCTAACACTATCCAAGACTGATTACATTTAAAGGAATTTTAAAATGTCATGAAAATTTAAGAAATGAGAAATTTCTTCTCCGACTGTTGTATTGTACATTCCCTGCCCGTTTTTCGGCTAACAGAAATACATTTTTTCCCCTATTTTTCTCCTATTTAAAAAAAAATAGCTCTATTTTTTTCATATTTTCGCTGAAAAATAGAAAAAAAATAGTCTATGTCCATACTATTTTTTGAAAACTAGAAAATAAATAGACTATTTTTTCACTATTTCCTGGCCAGCTTCTTATTAATAACTATTTTAAAGCTATTTTTTCAAAATATTATTTTTACAGAACTATTTTTAACCTATTTTTTTTCTTCTGCACACATGATAGGCTATTTTAAAACTATTTTTAAAACATTGTCTACTATAGATTTTTAGACTGCAAATTACTTAACTATTTTCATGCTATTTTTTGTACTTCTAATATTGCAAATTACAGTACTATCTTTAAGCTATCTTTTGTACTTCTAATACTTTTTAGACTGCAAATTACTTAACTATTTTTATGCTATTTTTTGTACTTCTAATATTGCAAATTACATTTTCTTTTCTTTTTGATAGAAAGAAAAAATAGTAAAAAAATAGTTCAAAAATATATTTTCTACCTATTTGAGGGGGGTATTTTATGCTATATATATTTTTTCTATTTTTTCAGTAGAAATGGGGTATTTTATGCTATATATATTTTTTTCTATTTTTTTCAGTAGAAATGAAAAAATAGTAAAAAAATAGAGATTTCAGTTCCAATAATATATGAAAAAAAAATATTTTTAAAACTATTTTTCCACTATATTTTCACACTATTTTACAAGCTATTTTTCCTCTATTTTTCCATTGAAAAAATAGTCAAAAAATATATCTTCCCTATCTATTTTTCCAATATTTTCCCCATATTTTTAGGCTATTTTATTTCGGGCGGGTTAAGACTAATATTCAAAGTTTTAAAAATGATTTTCTTTGCACTAAAGTTGATTCAGATAATTCCCTTTATAGCATATTTTACCTTCGCCCCCCCCCCCCCCTTCCCATCAACAGCGACAGCTAAGCAGAAACTAAATAATAAAGCATGAATAATGTGTATCATTATTTAAATATTTCATAATTGCACTATATTTTACTTTCTATCCAACTCCAAATGATTATCATTAACTTCTCCCATGCTCTCTACAGAATTGAAAACAACCCATCCGTTGAGAACCAGAAGGGCACTAACTCCTACATTTTAACACTGATTTAATGCCCTTCTGGTTCTTCATAGACATCCCTGGTGAACCCATCATTATCATCCATCCCACGGAATTCCTCTCGTTTTGCCAATTTTGTTCACACCGGATCCCGCCCGCCCCCTCCCTACATACCGGTACTACGCTATATTGAATCATGCATATATATGCCCCCTTCTTACATTACTACACTATATTGAATCAAGGAGCGGACTAACTGATTGTTTCCCAGCTTCCTATCCAAAAACAGATCATCTTCTCCTTTCTCTCACCCCAACAAGTACAATCAACTTTGTTTTTCATCCCAAAATTTGATGTTTTTTGCAGTTTGCTTGAAAATAAGAAGTCAAAAATCATTAAATGCCCATCAAAGTATAAATATGTTGGATTTACACAAAACTTAAAGGACAAGTAACCCCACGTGATATTCTAGATGCACCTATTGTCTGCTACGTCTTTCCATGGAGGCTGCCATTTTGTGCATGACACGGATCATTAGGTACCATATGCATTGATAATAGCCTACCTTTACAACAGATACGTCGCTTTGTTCTGATTGTATTACGATTGTTATTGGCCATGGGCCTAGATAATTGACGACCCATGAGTTCTAATAGCCATCCTGTAAAGCAGATTCCTCGCTTTGTTTTGGTATTGTTACGATTGTCTCCGTCCTTGACGTCAATTCTCCGTCCTTGACGTATATTTTTTATGAAGTATATTTTTTATGAACAAATTAAGACCTTTTAAAAAATATATAAAACTAAACTTACATTTCAGAATATGTGACTTTATCTAATATATATTTGTCCTCTAAAAATCAATTACAAGTTAACGATGAAGGAAATTTTACTTGGGATGAAAAATATGTTCGTGTACACATAAAGTAATGGCAGCCCCCTTATTATTGCTAGCAGACGATAACTTGGCTGGAAAATAGTGATTTATATCTATATCCTGTGTTTTTACATGAAATTGCATGTATCAAATAAGAGGCATATACTACACCATTCAAAATAAGCTAATTCATACGCTGAGGTTAATTTCCCTTTAATGTGTTTAGTAATATGATATTGCATTTACAAACACAAGGCAATATGTATGTGAAGCAAAAAAAAAAAAAAAACACAAAAGAAGCCAAAATTCAAAGATTTTATGTTAAAGTATAAGAGATGAAGAATTTCATTTGAAAGTGCATCAACAAACAAAAAATGCTGGTAATTATGATTACTATACTGCGGTAATATCCATATTAGCTTGGTTGTTAAACAGGTATTGAGTTATGTTTATGCAAATTCATCTGCTTACTGCCAGACGGCCACCAACGCTAGGTATGGAGACATGAATATATGCCTTTGGGCTCTCAGCACACATGGACATAACTCTAAAAAGAATGAAAAAGTGGAAGAGTGGTCAAAGGGAGATATAAAATAGTGAAACCTGTCTATAAAGACCACTCAAGGGAGACAAGAAAAGCAGTCTTTATGAGCAGGTGGTCTTTATGTACAGGTTCCTTTAATATACATTTCAATGAGAAACACTTTTCAGGGGAAACAAAAATTGTGGTCTTTATAATTATAGACAGGTGGTCTTTCTATACAGGTGGTCTTTCTATACAGGTGGTCGCTAAAGCAGGTTTGACTATATTAGAATATGAGTCCACGTTAAACCTGACGAGGAATACCATGAAACAATGAAGTTGGGTAGAAAGAAATAAAACACTCAAATTTCAGCGTGTCATACCATTTGCCAACTAACTTACAAATAACCTTTCATTATCATCATTTCTTATCATAATATTGACATCACTCCTTCTCAATCTGACCCCCAAGATATCCACTCAAACAAAACCCCTTCTGGTCAGACTGGGTGTGGGCCTAAACAAAGAACAGACACAAAATATGTCATACATTCAATTAAAAACAGGAGGAAAATGGACAATGATTAAACCGGAAAGAAGACTTGTCTCTGAAAAGAATTATATTTGGCATTTCCGTTGTTATATTGTTGAACAAAACAGTAATGGACAATGGTGCAGGAAGTCCTATTGTATACACACATGTGGTGGACAGTTTATATATGAAAAGGAAGCTATGAATTAGTGTTTACATCAATAACCATGGCAAAAAAAAAAAAATATTACACGCTGTTCCGAAACTAATAGCTTTCCTCACTTTAACCAGTTATTTTAAAAAATATTCAACTTTTACCCATAGTAATCAAACATTTAAATGTTTATTGAAAAAATGGAGACTCCATGCAATACAGAAATAAGACCTGTAGGCCACCACATAGCCCTTGAAATTTCTTTCGTAGAGGTAATAATGGCTTAATTTCACATTTAGAAAAAGAGCCCTAAGAAAATATTTTTTGAATGTTTTGCTCCCCACCCCACCTCGGCCCACCTCACCACCCCTTTGCCGATCCCAACTTTGCTTCAACATAGCACACTGCTATGTACAATATGGACATTCCCACAGGCCATCACTACTCCATCACATCAAGAACCGCGCCCTTTTTCTCTATCTAGTCTACCTGGTGCATATACCCAAGTTCATGGGTTCACCTGTTGGCATAAGGGAAACCTGGAGATGCACTAATAATATGTTTGTTTGGTTTGATCATCACCAACAGTTAAATTTAATTAAGCTAAAGCAGAGTTCTGGTCATGCAATTACATTGTGAAAGAAACTGTATCAAAGGAATTGGGAAAGGTTGACCATGTCTACATAAGAATTTTTTGATACTGTGTTGTTTTGGAATCATCAAAATAGATAAGAAATTGACCCAGTTTCGCTGAAAAGCACATGTACTGCACACAGAAATGGGTACATGGGACTACACACACAAGTGGCATGAATGTTCGGCATGAATGTTGTATTTTTAGTCATATTTCGAATATAAGAGCATTTGACAAGCAATCCTTTTCAGGGGTTGTGTCTACTATGATGTTCTTCCAAACTGACATAAAAGGAATGAGAAAGCTCACAAATTATTTTTCACCTTTCCCAGAACTCAAGATTCCGTTTAACACAGTAAAATACGACGGGCATGGTACTTATATACCACAGTATATTTGCAGGTAGGAAGTACCATGATGCAGAGTGGTGAACCACTGTATGGTCATGATGGTACAAATATCATGTTATTTCACAAAGTGGTAAATTGGACATATAGGGCAATGTCTCTACTACACAAATACCATACTGACATGATGGGACCAGTTTACACTTCCCTGGTGGAACCTTGTCACAAAACATTGTTATAATAAACTCTCACAAAAAAGGTCATTTTACAGGTCCCATTTCTTTATATTATATTTTCATATTTAGCCCGGATTTATCAAGGTTTCAGTATAACCAAGTAATTTCCCTGGTTGCATAGAGTTTGTTATAACAAGATTCCACTTTACCACTGTATTACCTTGGTATTTTTTATCATGGTAATAATTCACAAATGCACACTGACATTACCTTTGCATATATATATGTTGAAGATAGAGATGGCATGGGCCAACTCTGTACCTTTACTCCCCATTTTCTCTCTTTCTACTACCTTGCCCGTCACCGATCCCAAGTTCACGGTTGCACCTGTTTGTCTGCAGACTGATGGTGCCAGATACACTGCCAACCAAACAGTCCTGAAATCCTCTACCCGAGCCTAACCAGTCAACACTACCACAACAATGTCATGTTATTAACATGGACCTGGGATAAATGCATGATTTCTCCCCCGAGAATCTACTTCATTTTACAAGAAAAATAGAGAAGAGAGTGAGATTTACCTTAACCGTGGCCCCCTGATACTGGGCTCAGTTTTTATGGTCATCCATATTCCAATAAGAAGCGATACCACATGGTGCAAAAAGTCTTTTCTATTTCTTATTAACATTCAGTCTAACTGGTTATATCAGTGACGTGTTATCATTTGTCTATAGTTCAGATTTCACCAGTTTCACATCTTACTTAGCCCCCTGTTCAGACACAAAACATTTATACCGAAAATCGATAAAGAAACGTTGTATAAAATTTTCATCGTATAGCCTACAGACCATTCACACACATATCTCAACCGATTAGAAAAAACATTGTATAGATGCGCAGTTTTTCACTGCGCATGTTGTTATGGTCGCCGCTTACCCTTGCCTGGCCCTCATCCATGGAGCTGACGTTAAGCCCCACCCAGTTATACCGTTATATGGTCGCCATACGTTCAGACACACATGGAAAGGTGATTCGTTATCGAGTTCTAGTTCGAAACGATACTCTGGCCCTAGTTTCGTTAGTCAGCGTTCAGACACATAAATCCATCGTATATCTATACCGTTTGGGTATAAATTGTTTTGTGTCTGAACACCCTGTTAGTAGCAAGCCACTGATGAAAATTGATAAACTTTAATACCGGTACTCGTAAATATCATCTGTTGAGACTGTGACAGCCAGAAGGACATTAATTTGGTTACATGTTATTTTTCTTAAGGAACATAATTCCAAACGTTCTCAATTCCAAAAGAAATGAAATGGGGTTCACAATTCTGAAAATGAAATAGGGTTCACGAATGCAAAGTTTTATCATTCCTATACATAAAATAGAACCCTGTATCGCATTTGGAATTACAAACCTTTGGAATAATAATAAAAAAAATATACCATGTAATGTGCCTACATCTTCCTCTAGTTCAGTGCTGTTGTCTCTCAATGTTTGAACATGGAGTTACAATGTTTATGGAACTTTTGAAGCAGCATCTTGGTAGAGAACAAGACGCATGCCATCTACAATTTAGAAAAGGGACTGAGCTTCTAGACTACTAGTCCAACTTGATCTTATCATCAATCAAGTGAGCCAAGGAATGTGCTAAATAAACAGTCCAATCATGCATTCATTCATACTGCTAAAACCTGTCATTAGTCAAACTCCAGGCTGCTGACTGCATGTACACAAGCACACCTCAGCTAACCCCATTCAGACAAGCAAAATCAAACATTTTGTAAGAAAATTGAATAGCAAGCCTAGGCAATAAGTAATTGAATTTTCCTTGTCAGAACCATGTATAGTTTAGGTTTGAGCGTGATCATTTTATATCAAAACATGATAAACAATCCATCACCCATTTGAGCATTGCATAAACATGAACACTGTATGTCTGTTTTAACGAGTTGATCATGAGCACACACTAATATATACATGTATGACCAAGGAGTTGGTATGAACTTGGTATGACCGGTACGTAAGCTACAATTTTGTATGCTCCAGGAATGCATAAGATGTAACCTGATCACTTAATGGTGTAAGTTAACCTCCCCAAAACTATTTTTAGTGTTTCTTGATAAGATATTCTTCATATCCTGCCTGTATATATGCCTCTTTCGCTATACAATGACTTTTGATGCATGTGCAACATTTTGTTATACCGATTACACGACTGATGTATAAATGTCCTCTTGTGTAAAAAAGGCTGTTGAACTCTAAGACCCCTGTTACACATACCTCTGAAAGTCGACTGAGGCCGCTTCTGGAGGCGGCTCGACGTATGTGTAACATCAATTTTTTTTAAAAGCCGCACTGAGGCCGCCTCCATCCCAGTCCACCTCTGGATGTGGTTTGAGGCCGGCCTCGAGCCGGACTCAGTCCCGCAATCAGTAGGTGTAACACCTAAGTGGACTCGGCGCCGGCTTATAAGCGGAAGTGACATAACCCGTAAGAGCTGTGCATGCGCAGACCGTTCGCGATGTCAATGAGATAGTACAGCACCTGCAGTGTGAGTGTGCGAATCGCGCGAAAATTTTTACATGGAGTGCGCCCCAACGTCAGCTCGTGAAAAGGCGATGTGTAGACATAAAATTGCGGGGCCCGAGGTATATGTAACAGGGGTTTTAATGGTCTCGAGGCGGCTTCAAATTGCAGCGTGAAGCCGGCTCCGGGGCCACCTTTGAAAGCCAGACGCATGTGTAACAGGGGTCTAAGCTGAGACTGTTTGTAAAAGCACATCTGGCTCAAGCTCAGACCAGTTCTGTGATAATACTCCTTGCTCAGACAGTCAAATTGGTCTAGCCATGGTTTGTAGCTTCATGGTCTAGCATAGGCCTGTTGGCAGGCAGGCAGGCAGGCTGGCTTGCATGGTTTGGCCAGCCTGCTTATAATACTTACATCCCCCATCATGGACCTGCCACATCACATGCAGGCAGCCAAGGCCAGCTAAGCCATCCAAAATCTATCAACATTTTTGTATGCACATTACTGAGGTGCAGAAAGGCACTGAAAGTTCTTTTGCATACACCTTTATTGTTCTAACTGCAGTGCACAAGTTAGACTTGTTATTCATGTTGTAAGATTAAATGTTGTAAATGATTAATGAAACTACAATGAAACTACATGTGAGGGGTCCGCTTGCTATTCATAAGGACCGCTATTCATTTAACACACGTTATGAAAAGCGGTCCTTATGAATAGTTATGAACAGTGGTCCTTATGAACGGAGGTCCTTATGAATAGCGAAGTAATTTGTCTATGGTTTGCTCGCTATTCATAAGGACCGCTATTCATTTAGTCACGCGTTATGAATAGCGGCCCTTATGACTAGAGAGGTTACCCCAACAGGGAAACAGCCAGTTGCCTTGAAAGAAAGCAGAAAATCAAAGCATGGCGAAAATTTGAACAAGAGCAGATAAACGATAAGAAAGTTATGAATTGTTGAAAGCTGAAATCGTGATACATAAGGTGATTTCAAATTTGCAGTCTGGTCATGTCACTGTGATGAATTGTGAACCAACTCTCCAAATTGCACATAAAATGAATAAAACAAAATACTTTTTTTCGCCACTTGCCATTCATTTACATGTAATTTTTTTTTATTTTTAATTTTACCAAAGTGAATTTTGTTTAGATGATGCACCACATCGTGGATTTATAGAGGAGTATTTTCCTGTTAAAAGTGGACTAAATTTGAGGTCAATGACCTAAAGTTTAACTTGAAATCATATTTCTACAACTGGTTATGCATTTGAAAGAAGTTAAAAGTGGACTAAATTTGAGGTCAATGACCTAAAGTTTAACTTGAAATCATATTTCTACAACTGGTTATGCATTTGAAAGAAGTTAAAAGTGGACTAAATTTGAGGTCAATGACCTAAAGTTTAACTTGAAATTATATTTTCTACAACTGGTTATGCATTTGAAAGAAGTTAAAAGTGGACTAAATTTGAGGTCAATGACCTAAAGTTTAACTTGAAATTATATTTTCTACAACTGGTTATGCATTTGAAAGAAGTTAAAAGTGGACTAAATTTGAGGTCAATGACCTAAAGTTTAACTTGAAATCATATTTTCTACAACTGGTTATGCATTTGAAAGAAGTTAAAAGTGGACTAAATTTGAGGTCAATGACCTAAAGTTTAACTTGAAATTATATTTTCTATAACTGTTTATGCATTTGAAAGAAGTTAAAAGTGGACTAAATTTGAGGTCAATGACCTAAAGTTTAACTTGAAATCATATTTTCTACAACTGGTTATGCATTTGAAAGAAGTTAAAAATGGACTAAATTTGAGGTCAATGACCTAAAGTTTAACTTGAAATTATATTTCTACAACTGGTTATGCATTTGAAAGAAGTTAGAAATGGACTAAATTTGAGGTCAATGACCTAAAGTTTAACTTGAAATCATATTTCTACAACTGGTTATGCATTTGAAAGAAGTTAAAAATGGACTAAATTTGAGGTCAATGACCTAAAGTTTAACTTGAAATTATATTTTCTACAACTGGTTATGCATTTGAAAGAAGTTAAAAGTGGACTAAATTTGAGGTCAATGACCTAAAGTTTAACTTGAAATCATATTTTCTACAACTGGTTATGCATTTGAAAGAAGTTAAAAGTGGACTAAATTTGAGGTCAATGACCTAAAGTTTAACTTGAAATTATATTTCTACAACTGGTTATGCATTTGAAAGAAGTTAGAAATGGACTAAATTTGAGGTCAATGACCTAAAGTTTAACTTGAAATCATATTTCTACAACTGGTTATGCATTTGAAAGAAGTTAAAAATGGACTAAATTTGAGGTCAATGACCTAAAGTTTAACTTTAAATTATATTTTCTACAACTGGTTATGCATTTGAAAGAAGTAACACTGCACAAGCATCTCTTACTGAAGTTTGCTGGTCAACAAAATTGTTACAAATTGCCATCTACACAGAATACATGTGGGAAAGAAATAGCACATCTTGGATCTGTCCTAAACTAAAGCTGATTAGTGCTGTTTGAACCTCTTGATACAATAACAGAGTGAAAAGGTAGGGACCATCTTTAGCATAGCTTCCCTAACACACGATCAGCATAACAATGAGCCCCCCACCACTCTCTTTTGTTGTCCTCAATTACGCCAATTCTTTGCTCTGCTACACAAGCCTGAGTGAAGCCAAGGACCAAATCTCATCACTTAGAGTGCTTCCAGGCCTTGCAAGCTTATTTTATGCAAAAAAAATTGTTTTGCCCTTCAAAAATTTCAGACAGCGAGATGCCATTGGTGAAAACTTTTTGAAATGAGCAAACAACTTGGTTAAAAATTTTGATTGTGTTGGTGTAAAATATACAAAAGATTGGTGCTGATATCTTAATCTTATCATTTAAAATTGCAATAGTTTCATTTCAGATTGACATATCTACATTATCGTTGTATTACAGTTGTCTTTTTTAACAGAAATGTTGTGTAACATTGATTTCATTCATGCAAAAACAGGAAGAAAAGCTGTCCATTAAAAGCATTACATATTGTTTATTTCTATAAGAAATAAGACTCATGCAGAACATGCATAAACAAAATTTTTAACATACAATTTACAAAACATTTTCTCCATTAAAAAGAAAAAGAAATAAGTGTAGGCCTATTTGTTATGTGTTTCAAAGTATGTGATAACAAATACTGAACGTGAAAGACCAGTTCGTCTCTTGCGAGCTAGATTACAAGCTGCATCATTTATGTATATGTATAAGAATAATTTGTTACCTCCCATTTTTGATATGTTTAAAACTGCAAAGGATGTTCATACACATTTCACAAGACATGCAAATGACTTGTATATCCCCATGTTAAAATACCAAACTTCACATAAATCTGTCAAATACTCTGGTGTAAAATTGTGGAATGCCACACCGACTGAAATCAAAAAGTGCCCATTTCTTACCTCTTTTAAAAGAAAATATAGTCATTATTTCATGAATGAACTTTCAACTTAATCTTATTTAACCTGTATCAATACCCAATCCCACTTATTACCCATTTATTTCCCTTCCTTTCTTTTATAATAATTTACTTACTGTGGTTACGAGGAGCCCAGCCTTTGAAAGGCCAATGGCCTCTGCTGGCTCCTTCAAATTCTTGTATTATATTTATGTATTTTATATATGCATGACTTTTGATGTAACTGAATGTATAAATTGTTAAAGGCCAAGTCCACCCTAACAAAAAGTTGATTTGAATAAATAGAGAAAAATCCAACAAGCCTAACACTAAAAATTTCATCAAAATAGGATGTAAAATAAGAAAGTTATGGTATTTTAAAGTTTCGCTTAATTTCGGAAACGTTATATGCACATGCTGCTCAGTATGCAACTGAGGGAACCAATGACGTCACCCACTCACTATTTCTTTTGTATTTTATTATGTGAAATATAGAATATTTTAATTTCTGCAGATTTCACAATTAGGAAGCTCTCATTGAATTGTGTATAGGTTGTAGCAATGGCAGTTACACATGTTCAGCGAGGAATCAAACCTTGTTTCACATTATAACAAGGAAAAATTAAAATATTTCGTATTTCATGTAATAAAATACAAAAGAAATAGTTAGTGGGTGACGTCACTGGTTCCCTCATTGCATACTAAGCAGGATGTGCATATCTGTTTTGCGAAATTAAGCGAAACTTTAAAATACCATAACTTTCTTATTTTACATCCTATTTTGATGAAATTTTTAGTGTTATGCTTGTTGGATTTTTCTCTATTTATTCAAATCAACTTTTTGTTAGGGTGGACTTGGCCTTTAATGTTTTTATGAGAATTTGAAAATAAATGAAATGAATGAATGAATGGTGTTATATTATCTCACAATACTTTAACACAAAATTAATGCCTTCTGGCTCTCAGCAGGTGAATTTATACACAAAATTAGCATTCTCAAGTTCAATACAGTTGGCTAAAAACGGGCCTTGAATTAGGCTAGACGGCCCGGGGAGAGGGGCTAAACAGGGAGAGAGGAGGAGCAATTGAACCTGTCAATCAAAACCGCACAACAATAGGCGCTAAAGTGACATACTAATGGAGGAATGCGAGAAAGCTGGTTGTTAAGTGTCCCAGGCAGTTTGCGCCTGTTTTACTTTGTAGAGTGGTTAACAATAGACATGTACTGTAAGTAGACTGGTAGTCTACCACTACAAGAGGACAACAGAGAGAATTAAAGAGAGAGAGAGAGAGAAGGGGGAGGGGGAGAAAGAGAGAGAGAGAGAGAGAGAGAGAGAGAGAGAGGGGTGAGAGAGAAAAACGGGGAGGGGTGAGAGAGAGGGGGGGGGGAGTATACAGACAGAAGTAGATGCAGAAGTAGAGATACAAGATAGAGTAAGATGGCTAGAGAGAGGAGGGAGGGAGATAGGGGAAGGGAGCGAGGGGGGGTAAGAAAGAATTCTTTCTGAGAAGCTTCTCTAAAAAAAAATTGAGTGATCACTGATGTTACTACCCGGGGGAATGAAAATGGAGTGAAAAGAGAGTGAAGCTCCACTCTTTTCCTTTTAGAGACCACTCAATATTCACTCCTAAACAAGTCATCACTGACGTGACTCCTGGGGGAGCGAAAACATTGTGAAAATTCACTCTTTTTTTTTAAAAGAGAATATTAGAGCAGCAGTAGTAGATACAGAAGAAAAAGACAGAGAAAGAAAACAAAATAATAAGCAGAGGTGAGACAGGAGAGAGAGTAGGGAGAGAAAAGGAAAGGGACAAGCAAAGGAGACAGATAGATAAAAAGACAGAGACAGATAAAGATGTAGGGATATAAAAGGAAAAGCATCAGACAACAATTTTGAATAAAAGCAAAAAACAGAGAGAGAGAGATTTTAAGTGGGCGCGTCACAAAAGCATGGGTTCCTACTGTGACCAGCCACCTATGACTTGTTGGAGGGAGCCCAACATGTTTACATGCTCTTTCTTTAGAGTGTCAAGGAGATTAGGAGGATGTGCACAGGGACAAAATATTTTTCACATTTTAAACGTTTTTCCCCACTTCCATCTCACTTCATGAAGCAAAATCAAAACACTTGAAAAAAAAAAGCCGTCATTATTCATACTTCAAGGCACATTATATATTCACATTTCCCTTGAATAAGAAAAAAAAATTTCATAGTATGCCGAAAAATATCTTCAGATTTATAAAATTTTGCTGATAGATTTAATTTAAATCAATTACAAATTAATCATTAAAAAAAAATCTTGTTATTCTATCTATTTACATGAACTTTACAGAAAAAGCTACAGCAGGTCAACAAATATCTTTAGAGTTATGAATTTCGCTGTTTCTCTTTAATAATTGGCATAAGTAAATTCAAACTTACTTGACTAAAAATTAGAAAATACTTCCTGTTTCTCACAAAAGATCGAACATTAAACAATTCAAATATATTTCATGTGAAAAATTGACAAAATACATTTTGTTTAGGATTCTACTATCATTTTCATTAAAATAACAATGTTATGTTGAAAGTGGTTATACCTCTCAAATAAATCATTCATAAAAAAAAAACCTTGAGAACTTAGGAAGCTTCTATCTAATTCCTTAGTATAAAGTTGCCGGCCATGATGCATTGATCTGCTTTGTTCAATAGTCTGTGAAAAACATGCCCACCTATAAAAGCTTGCCAAATAGTGAAGAATGTGCCTGGAATTACACCGATCTACCTGATTTACCATACATAACATGCCTATTGTCCCAACTGACCCCTGGCCCACCCCCATTTTAAAGAACCGTGGATCAATAATCAAACTGCATCAAACTGAAGATACACATACATGCACAGAGAGACTGATCAATGAAAATTAATGATCTGGAAAAGCAATACCAATAGTTTGGTATTACTGGTAGCTTCAAGTAACAGGTGATCATTCACACATGTTTTGTTACTTCTCAAACATGATGATATTTACCAGGGTCACATCCAGGATTTTGTAAAAGAGGGGGCAAAATACCGAAAAAGTATACACAATTAACCAGTATTTTTTATCTTCATTGTGCACTAAAGATATTGCCAGTTGGGTTTGGAAAGAGGTGCCGGGTACAGCCGGTTCTCCCCCTACATAAATATACCACTGATGTTTACTGCTTCTGATACAGAATGCATGCATGATTATCGGGGACCCCCCCAAAAAAAATTGAGTTGTTTATTTCACGTTGCTGCACATATGTTTTTGTGGGGTTTTTTTTACACATACCGGTAGTACTTCCATTTGCCAATTTACATCCTGGCCCAAGATGTAAATCCTTTTTCACCTCCCATTTGACACTCTCCACCCAGGTGTAGTAAGTAAATGGGTAGCTGGTAGGAACTTATTTCTGGAATGCCAGATCCTTAGGGAAGTTGTTCTAAAGCCAGGGTGATAACAACTTGTACTATATCATGTTAACAGGCACCTTGAGCATCCCCTGGGATTGTAATGTGGCAATATAAATGAAGCTATGTGCATTATCATTATTATTGAATATTTCACTTAAAGGGCAATCCAACCCTGGTAATAAGATGATTTGTGTGACAGCAGAAAAATAAGAAAAACAGGATGATGAAAGTTTGAAAGATATTGGACAAGGAATAAAAAAGTTATGGATGTTTGCAAAATGAGATCACTACATCTATGCGAATCTCAAATTGGCAATTTCGTGAGTCCATTGTGACATACTTGTAGACAACTCTCCCGTTTGTCGTACACAAAAATATAATTAATTTGCGGTTTTCTCTGAAGCGCCTTTACCCTCGGGGCAGTACTCAAAATATATTGTTATAGGTCCTCATGAAAGAAAAAGATCCTCCTGAATAATACATTTTGAAAAAACAAACATTTTAGTCATTTTGTGTGTTGGAGCGAACGGGGAGTTGTCCGGAAGTACATCACAGTGACATTTCCTATTCGGCCAATTTGAAATTCCCATATGTATAATAGTGATTACAACTTTCAAAAATTCATAACTTTCTTATTGCTTGTCCGATTTCGTTCAAACTTTCACCAATCTGCTTCTCTAATTTGTCCTCTTTCTTTTAGAGGAACTTGCCATTAAGGCTGGATTTCCCTTTAAATAGACAAAAACTTCTCAGTACCTTAGAATTGTCAGTATCTTCCCATTCATCTACTAAAATCAAAGAAAAGTGATGAAAAGTATTGGGGGGCTTACCCAAAGCTATACTCGGGCTTTAAAAACAATATTTCTATGACATTACCTCTGTCATCTTGGCATATAATTCCTGAACATCATGCACATTTGGGGTATCATCAGACAGTCAATGACCCTGCTACTCGGTCCCTCACTCACTCACTCACTCACACAGCTACGCTCCCGTATGTGTACAACGGGTACAATTTGTTCAACATCGCTGTGCATTGCGATCCAAACGCATTACAAAAATGTTACAATTTAGATAAATGCGGGGGGATGGAGGACAAAAGAAACCCAGAAACCTGTCGTCTAGGCTTTATTGTATGCAAGCTAAGTTGCAAAAGTGGTGAAAAAAGCACAAAACAGTGTAAATGCGAAGTTTACGAGCAATGTATTTTGTCATATTTTGTCGTATCTTGACATTCAGAACTATTGCATGAATGCTAATGAATATGCAGTAGAGATCAGTGCATCCACCTTCATACGTCATACTCGACAGACCATTTTCATCGGCAGTCCTTCCCAATTGTTTCTTTCCAAAAGTATTATCTTCTATATCTATCTATTTTATTCTTGGGGTTTTAAGCTTTCTGATGATGTATAAATGAATAATAAATTTCTGATGATCTATAAATGTACTATATGAAGAAAATGAATGAATTTCTACTTTAAATGTCATGTTTCAAAAAATAACTTAGACTAAGGATTTGAGGCAACTCTATATAATTACACTCAGTCTGGTTATGCCTAAATTTGTGGTCATTTTTAGTGATGTCACTGATTAATATTTTGTTTCATGGCTGGTTGGCTTAGATATGATTATCACATGGCTAAAGTTGTTTCAAAGGTTACAATTTAGAGCTTACGTTCTATTCATGTTGATAAATCTCTAAAATAAAGATGTAAACATGTAACTTGCTAGAACTTGTACTACATTGCCCTATTCTTTCAAAAAATAATCATAACACAGAATACAAATCTAACATAGAAGAGAGATTGTGTGAAAAGGTCTAAATTTAGGGAATGAGGAGATGATAACAAAAGTGAGAGAGAGAGAGAGAGAGAGAGAGAGAGGGGGAGAAAAAGAAAGAGAGATGGAGGGAGAAGGAAAGAGAGAAAAACTGAGTTATACAGGAGAGAAAGAGGGGCAGAGAGAGATAGGAGGGAGGGAAAGAGAGAGAGAGAGAAAGATAGAGACTGAAAGAGATAGAGATGAGAGAGGTGGGAAAAAGAAGGAAGGACAAATGGAATGTACAAAAATACAATAGACAGCTGAGAAATGGAGGGAGAGAGAAAAAGGAAGGTTAACAAAAGAAGAGAGGAATAACAGTGAGGGAAATTCTTTAAGGAATCCTTAGCATGTACATCTACGAAACCACAAGATGCCATCGTTGCCCCACAGGATCCAAGTAAAACAGTCTTTGCCAAATCCCCCTTTCCCTGCATCAATCTCCTGCAGTATGGTCTTGAAACCTTAGCAAGAGAGGGGAGGTATAATGTAGGATGCCCTTGGCTAGTGACATTCGCAAGGCGTCTAGCAGTTTAATAGCTGCCCTTTGTGTGGACAGGTCATCATGTTTTCAATGAAGGGAAACTCACCTGGATGCCGTGAATCAACTGAATTATCATTTTATGATTGTTCCGGGAAGATATTCTTCAAAAAGGAAGAATATGCATAGTCAACGTTGATATTTGAAGAATATTGTACATTTAAAAGAAAAACACATTCTTCATAAATCACACACACTCAAATTAAATGATCCCAGACAATTAATCCATCCATTTTGGCTTCAAATGCCCCTTCTTCTTGGGAATTGTCCCAATTACACACAACTTCAAACCCTGTTGCTGTGGTATAGAAAGAGGCTAGAGTTGGGTAACCCAAGGAGTTGGTGTACCCTCCTTGCTCTCAGAAAAAGCAGTTCTCTCTCTTCTAAAAAAACACTCAAACTGGTTACTGGGGTGAATGATAGGAAAGGGCTTAAAGGATCCAGAGGAGTACCAAAGTCACCCAGATCTACCCCACTGAGGACCATCCCTCCTTGTCCTCAAAAGTGCACTTCTCTCCCTTTTCAAACTCTAGTCAACCGCAGTTGGTGGGTTGGACGATAGGAGGGGGTTGAAGATCTCTCCTATCATTTTAATTTCAGACTATGTCTCCATGGTTCTTACGGTAAGTGAAGCTCACTTTGCTTTCATTAGTGACAGAGCAGAGAATATCGATACATCAATTCCGGTGAAAAGTTTGGGGCGAGTATACCCGGAGAAGACTGATACGGGCCGATATAGATACTCCAGCAGATGCAAAATAGTTAAAGTTCTCCTCTGTTGCTGTTCCTTGTTCAAAGATAACAGCTGGATTGCAAGCAAAATATCCTTTTGTCACGTCAGGAGGAATTTTTTTCTCACTTGACCTGCCCTACTATAATCAGCACAAAGCCACCAGAAATCTTGAACTATAAATCATCATTAGTTGCATCACATGACATCTTGCACCTCAATACAATACATCAAATATATCTTTTTCTTTTCAAGTTCAGGCTTTGTAGTCAGCTCCATATGAACTGCACAGGAGAAATTTGGCATATCGGTCCTATATCTGATCGGGGTCCGCTCTCTATTCATAAGGACCGCTATTCATAGAAAACCGCTATTCATTTAAGACACGTTATGAATAGCGGTCCTTATGAATAGTTATGAATAATGGTCCTTATGAATGGAGGTCCTTATGAATAGTGAAGTAATTTGTGTATGGTTTGCTCGCTATTTAGAAGGACTGCTATTCATACAAAACTGCTATTCATTTAGTCATGCATTATGGATAGCGGTCCTTATGAATAAGTGGTCCTTACGAATAGCGGTCCTTATGACTAGCGAGGTTACCCCTTCTGATCAACTGAGCCAGTGAGCCTTTTTTATTCATATCCTTGTTACAGGAGGCCATAAATAAATGGACAAATGTACGCATATTTGCTAAAGCTGTTAGTGGATCACTGGGAGGACAACTTTTATCAATAAAACAAAACACTAAGATAAATCATGATTGTAATGATTTTTATACAGGAAGTGGCACATGAAATGGATGAAGGCTACCTACTTTATTATATTTATTGTAATTGAGTAACTTGATTGAGATGAATGAACATTATCGTCACTGAAAAAAAAAACTGTTGGCACAATATTGAATAGCCTGGGCATGCATTTTATAACTGAAAAAACTAAAATGGACAAAAAACATTATCCAATGTGTCAGTATCACGAAAGAATTATTTGCAATGACTATTTGCCATGTATGCTTTACAAACTATTAACATTGTTATGGTAATTCTTTATTTCCTGGAATATGTTCTACTTAACTGACGATTATTTCAGCCCTTATTAAAAAAAGGAAAATCCAAAGTGACTAAGATACAATGATTAAAGGAAATGAAATAATTGTATACCTTTAAGTGTAAAAAAAAAAAGGCAGAAGTCCTATCAGAGAGTTTGCTTCTCAATGCTCGTCTTATAATTTAGACGTTTGGATCAATACCGGTTGTGTGACAGCGACGCTGGCGGTGAAAGGCGATGCCGGGCAGTGCGGCACGCTGGGGGAATAAGAGCGGTTTTCGGTCCCCGTGACAGATGAATAATCATGAATTGCATTATGCCCCTTATTACTGAGGAAAACACAGACCACGCAGATGAGAGGTTTTTAAACAGAGGCTTCAATTATCCAATGTATGCTTGTAAAGCCTAGCGGTAATTGCTACTCATGAATGTGTTAGCAAAGTGTTAGTGGAAGAGAATTGAGGAGGGGGGGGGGGGGTTAGATAAAGTGTAAGGGTAGGAAGAAAATGGGGAAGTATTGAAAGACAAGGGGTGGTACTCTGACAACGATGTTATCTTTTACATTAGTGAAACAATGTTAATTGTCATAACAAATTCTGAATTAGGAAAAGTTGTTGGTTAATGTCTGCACAAAGCTGGCTGCATTCGCAGGAAGTTAAAAGAGACACCTGCGCAAGCACCAATATTACCGGTAAGTGTTTATTACGTGCAATTTCCGTTTGTTATGAAAATTAATGATGTTCTCCTTAATATTAAAGATAAAATAGTTTTCAGAATACGGCCCCAGGTGCAGAAGCAGAAACAAAACAAAAATACAAAGAATAAACTGTAAATATTTGGAGATACATAAATGCATTGAGAAAGAGTAAAGCGGTAAGAAACTGGTGAGATAGAGAGATAGAGAGAACAAAATATAAAAGAGAGGGGTGTCCAGGGAAGGGGACAAAAAGAGAAAGATAAGGAGACAGGTGAGACAAAACAAGAGAGTACGAGTACGAGAAAGAGAAAGAGAGAAAAGGATATACAAGTATAAGCCTATTGTTTTAGATTAATCACAATTAGCCAATATCGCAACTGCAGTTATCATTATTACATTTATCAAAAGATGCGGATGGAGGAAGCTACAGAGGAATCTTGGGATAATGGGGGGTTTCTCCAGGGTACGTCAGCATCTCCATCAACAAGATTAATCCCCACATCACCGGGATCAGACAATAACCCCACGAAATATGTCCCCGGAAGTGTGATGGAATGCCGTCAAGATGTAGAGCTTTACATTACTTGATCATCGTTCTTCTCCACACTCCTCACCTCTTCATCCTCTCTCTCCCTCCCTCCCTCTCTCTCTCTCTGTCTGTCTCTTTGTTTCTCCCTACTTCTTTCCTGCTCTATATGCCTTTCCACCCTACCTCTTCCCTCTCTCTCTCTCCCTCATGCATATACACTCTCTCTTTCTCTCTCTCTCTCTCCCTGCCTCTACATTATTTTGACTATCTCATTCTCTGTCTCCTTTCTTGGTCTCATGCCCCCCCCCCCCCCCCTCTTCCCTTTATTTTTATACCTCTATCTTTATACCTCTCTCTCTCTCTCTCTCTTCTCTCCCTCTCCCTAGTTTTTCTCCTTCTATTTCAATTCATATGACATTTCAAAGCTTGTTCCCCTTCCCTTTCACCACCCCCCCCCCCCCTCCCTCATCCTCCTTGAACTCTCTCACTTCTTACCACCATCATCAGTCCTACTATCCCAAACAGACTATCCTTACATATCGAAACTGCCAATCAATCAATCAATCATTACCTTTCTTACTGAAATCTCAAGTCTCTCTTAATTAACTAACAACAGTCAATAAGGATGATGACCCTTAAATACCCATTAAGACCAGGATTACCCATACACTTTCTAAACAAACAATCAGGCTAAAAGTAAGTGATCTGGCTTTTCTTTCTATTAAGTACCTTAGACTTTCATGCACAGTAGCCTAACACAGTTCAATGTCAACTTAAATTAATAGTCAGTACCTTCATTAAGTAGTCTACGAATTTCATCTGGAACACGTCTTTTGATATTCATGAATGTGATATGATAATGCCACTTTTTAAAGTTTCATTACATATACTTTCATTTGATACATATGCTCATGCCTGGTATGATTAAATTAGCTCGCAATAATCACAGTATGGTTGTTTGTACCATCTTATTTCTGTCTGTAGCCAATAAAATATGAATTTTTATTAATTGGATATGCTAATGGATTTTATAATATAATATACAAAATCATGAATTGAATATAAATACAGGCAAAGTTTTTCCTAACATAGAAAATTTAGTGGCATATTCAAGTGTATTTAAGACACATCTAAAAGAATTAATAAATATCAGAACTAGTTTCGGTATTTAGTCTTTGAATCATGGCAGAAGGGGAGTACTGTATTTACGCAGTGTAGCCTACATAAATTTTTACTTGCTCTAGATCCTATCGTTACAGTTCTGTCTCTGTGTCTTAATATGCCGCTGAATTCTACTAATTAAGCTACCAAAGTATAGCCATAATCCTGTAAAGTACAAACTTTTAGAATCGTAACACTTCTAAACCAATCTTTCCATAATGCAATAATATCCCCATTTATTCTCTCTCTTTATTTATACTTTCCTTTCCTCTCCAACTGTCCTAAATTGAACCCGTCGCTCCTGTCAATCATTCTATCAATCACAACTAAGCACCCCATGCCAGTCTCAATTAAGTCATTACAATACAATGAGATTAATGACACTTAACACCTCATTGACACTTAAACACCTACTTAACTCCCTCACAATACAAACACACTCATACACAAATATAACACACTACACCATCACACTGCATTCTTTAGGTGTACTTGACTTAGTAAGAATACACACAATGTGCAGTGACTATGCATTTGCAGCTGCACACAAATTCATACCACTACCATTATATTGTAAAGTAGCATTTAGGGTGGAACTTCAATATCTCCTTACAGCTAACTGTATTTTCTGAACTTTGCCTTGTTAATGGCTGATCAATTAAAGCAGGATCTTAAGTTGCTAAGAAACCAGTGAGAAGAATTTGGAATGTTTGTTTTTATTTGTTGTCGAAGCTGTTTTGGTAACATGGTTGCAGTGCAAATATTGTAACATTTTGTAAAAAGGTTGGATGGTGTTATTAAAATTTATCTCAATTTTTTACGATCAACTTGTTTATCTTTCAACACTAAAAAGGTTCTTATGAGATTTCTAGTAGGAAAATGCAGTGAAACCTGTCTATAAAGACCGCTCAAGTGAGACAAGGAAAAGCAGTTTTTATGAACAGGTGGTCTTTATGTACAGGTTCCTTTAAAATACGTTTTAATGAGAATTACTTTCCAAGGGAAGTGAAAATTGTGGTCTTTCTATACAGGTGGTCGCTAAAGCAGGTTTGACTGTACATGTATGGGTTTATCCCAGCCTTGTTTCCTAACTAAAGCCTATAATGCTAATATTAAAAAGTATTTTTCCTCAAATCAACAAAGAAACTGCATCAACCCATTAACTAATGAATTTTCTAATTCCCATAGGCTCTTTGCAGGGGCAACCCGGTTCCCGTAGGCAACGGGTTAAATGCATTAGCAGAATAAAAAAGCAGGTTTAACATTTCAACCCCTCAGAAAAAACCCAAAGAATGATGGTTTGAATACATACCCCTCATCCCAAACCACCTACAATATTTATATTAATAATGAATACAACAATAGTAATGCATAATTTGTATTATCACGAAGGCCATTATAGCCTAACCTATTCCTTTCATTCTTGTCAAGCAAAATGAAAAATATATTGTATGTTATAAATCCCCGATATATATATTAAAAGAAACACAATTACTTAAAGACCTCAGCCTGAGCGAATTTTGAAATATACCCTTTATTCATCCACGGGGAGCTATATATTTTCTGAACAAATTGAAACCAACTTCATGAGATTCCGTTTCCTGTGGAATGAGTAACAGCGTCCCGAATGTTGAGCCCCGGTGGTTTTTCTGACGAGGGCCCCGTCTCTGAGGAACGCTACTTTGCGGGGGGTGAAAATTTGATGACGACACATCGTGTAGACGCACTTGGAGCTGTATACGTGACATGTCGTCACACGTCTAGCGACCCCCTGCAGTTTCCTCTGTTGTTACGCCATAGGGAGGGGGCGGACCAAAAAAAATTATCTTTTTTTATTTTTTATGGATAAACGGAGACGAAAATTTATGAATACCCAGGGTAATTATATTCTTTGTTTACTAAGCTTTACGTCAATATATGGTTGTTTTGGGTCAGGCTGAGGTCTTTAAGCATTATTACCTTATTATTTTTTTAAAGTGTGAGAAAAGGGAAAAATCAGACACTTTTGTGACATGTTAATGACAGCTGTTATGAACCTTTCACAAAGTGCAAAAATGGCATGTTACAATGTATGGCAGTTGTACTTATATCACGGCATGAATCTTTCACTGATTTCAACCATTCACAAATTTCGCTGAACTCTCCTATCCGGTTTGGTAAATCAGAACACTAACCCACCCTTTTATACTGCCAGGTATAGGCTCAGGAAGTCATTGGTGTTAAGGAAAGAGAGAAAAAAGGTACTGAGGAAACTAATAAAGGAAGCAATAAATATGTCAAATAGATGTCCGATCAAACAAGAGGAAGTCATTCCTTTTCATTCATAAAGTCTGTTAGTTCCTACCTGGGCTGTGTATTGGATCAATGTTTATTTACAAAAAAAGAAGAAAAAAAAACACTTTTGGATTATATGTAGTCTTTTAATCTGCAGTTTGTTTAAGAAATAAAGACAAAATGCCTTGTAATACCTTATAGTACTGTACACACCATATATTTCATGTTTTTTTTTTCCTGAATTTCGCAAATCGCGAGTGGGTCGGGAATTTAACAACACGCTAGAATATTGCAAACATAAGTAGTTAGTTGAATTTGCTGTCTCCTGGTGATAAATCAACCGCTTAGCTTTGCGAAAGTACATCATCATTGCCGTTCTTAGATCTGAGAATGTCCTGATCGCGATTTCAACCACTCGTGAAATAGTCTGGCTAGTCCTATTCGCGAAAATTGATGGCATATACAGTATTCGCTTTTCTGTGTGTTTACATGAGACGAGGCAGTTGGAGGCAATTGGAAGTTTACTTCTTGCTGTTCCACATGCACTTTTGTTCAAAGGATCTCCAATAATTGCTTTAAAAAAAATTATAATCTAAATAATTTCATTGCTGGATATATCACGATATCATCCCATAGACAAATTGTTGAATTTTGGGCTGAAACGAATATGTGCTGTACTTAAATTTGATTTATATCATTTCTTATTCATTGTATGTTGTTGATTTTAGAATAACAAAGAATCAAACTGCATGAGAGTCAAGACAATGTTTGAGTATTCTCTTTTAAATGTTGATATTTCAATGACCATGATTACTGAGACCGAGTCCACCTGATTATGCATGCATTCTACCAGGAGAGTCAACATATCTACCCCCTCATCCATCCCCCCCCCCCCCCACCCCCTACCCCACCACTCATCACACCATGACGTTTGATCATCGACTAACAACTCCAACACACCCTTTGACAATGTCTGTTGAAAGCAAGAAGGGCGTTAGTTAAAGCAGAAGACAAAACAATGAGTAGCTGGCAAGTAACTCTTGGCAACTAAGTTTGAGGGTTATGAATAAACCAAATATTGACCTTTGACTAATAGATCACTTGAATTCAGTGTTGATTTTTAATAGTTTTTATCATGGTCGAGTGTTGACATTATTATGATTGACATTTAGAGTGTTAAAGGGTCACTCTTTATTCAATTTTGACCTAAACATACTTTTAAACAAAAGCTTTATTTTACACAAATTTTTTGAAAGTTATATTTCCAAGACAGGAAAATATGCACCCTTTGAAAGTGTTTTTACTTGAAATGCACCTCTTCTACTTCCTACACATGTCTATCTACATATTATAATCCCTTTAATTGGTTTTTAAAACAATGCTCTTTGAAAAAAATGTTCAATGACATTATAAACAAACTACCTGTATCGTAAATCATTTAATGCAAACATTTAAGATAGGAAGTACAGTAAAATCATTTAGTCTCTGTAAAACCATAAAACCAAATATAGTTTGTTTTGGTACAATACCGGGTATTTTCATTTCTACAGAGTATGTTCCATGGCATGCATGCTACAAAGTTCAGGGCTTAAGCAAATACATGAAAACATTAAGTTATGAGTAATACTGCTTCAAATATTAAATAAATAAGTACCTGAGATACAGGTAATGAGATCTGAATGATTATTCTTGTTATACGAGGCCAAATAATATTTTCTTATTGAGTTGTGGTAAAGTTATTGATTCCTCTAACATGAGATGAACATAAAATCTATTTCTCATAGAACAAACACAACGCACAAACCAAGAAACAAAATACTACGCCTACTTGTACCACTGAATCATTTATATGTGAGTTTATCATTATACTGTACCCCACAGTGGAAAAAAGAGGAAAGTGATGAGTTATTTTTTAAATCAAAGACATGGCCGAGTGTACCTCATAGCTGCAAGTCCTGCAACCAAACAAATTCAAGAACTGAACACAAATAATTTATCTGTATCTCCCTTTGAAAAGTCTGAATCTTTTGTAAAATGATTCCTAATGATACGTCACCTTGAACAAATACATTTTTTTGTAAATGTCCTTACCCTTGTTTAACCAGAAAGGAGAACTCAATAGTTAATTGAACTTGATCATAAGGCCTTGAAAAGTCACATTAGAATGCTGCCTTCAAAAGAGCTGTCACAAACATCCTTGTACGCAGACATTCCTAACTTGGACTAGCTGACTGTATAAGAGAGAGAGAGAGAGAGAGAGAGAATTCTTCTGTTGAGAGCCAGAAGGGCGTAAACTTGATGTAAAATGCATATGGATATATGCCCTTGTGGCTCTCAGCCTACAATATCATAAATGATCTGAATATGGATACACTGTTAGAACATCCATTGTCAGGATCATGACATTGCCATACAAAACAACCATCTTGTATAACCTTCCATAATAGCCCTTGATACATGAGAGCCAGTAAAAGTGTCATTAACCTTGAACGTGATCTAATACTATCCACAAAGACGAAAAAAAAGAAACCTTTAAGACTTTTCTGAGAAGGGAAGATTAGCCATGATATCCAGGCCTATCTACCAGCAAGAGCACAGAAAATCCAGCTTTTCGAAGTTTTCTACGGGTAAGTACAAATATGAAATATTTGTTATTTGAGCCCTTAAGATCAAACTTGAACTGTGCTAATGATCCTGAGGCGTGGTCTCTGCAAGGATGGTTTAGGTATGCAGGTAGGTGATTGGCACAGTATGATATCTATTCTTCAGCTACTGGTGTGTGTGTGTGTGAAGGAATTCTGTTTACAGAACATGGTCATAAACATGAAACCAAATCTAGACATTAATCCAAATGGTTAATTTGGTCCAATCCCCAATTTGGCACTATCTATTCCTCAGCTACCAGTGTGTGTGAAGGAATTCTGTTCGCAGAACATATTAATAAAAAATGAAACCAAATCTAGACATTAATCCAAATGGTTAATTGCTATTTGGTCCAATGTAAGTTTGTCCAATCCCCAATTTGGCACTATCTATCCTGCAGCTATACAGTTTGTGTGAAGGAATTCTGTTTCCAGAACATAGTAATAAAAATGAAACCAAATCTAGACATTAATCCAAATGGTTAATTGCTATTTGGTCCAATGTCAGTGGGTCCAATCCCCAATTTGGCACTATATCTATCCTTCAGCTATATAGTTTGTGTGAAGGAATTCTGTTCGCAGAACATATTAATAAAACATGAAACCAAATCTAGACAAAAATCCAAATGGTCCACTGCCATTTGGTCCAATGTCAATTGGTCTTATCCCCAATTAATTTAACTACATTTAGTCTACCACAATTTGTCTATAGATTCTCCCTTAGATCTAATTTTTATGTTGTCTACTTTAATCCACATGTCAGTCTATTGTAATGCAATTTTGGCCAATATACCGATTTTGTATAATTAGCAATTGGTCTAAATGCCCATTTGGTCTCTCTCTCTCTCGCTCTCTCTCTCTCTCTCTCTTATGCTCCCTCTCTTTCTGGTCCACACCTTTATAGGTTGTATGACACATGGTCCTGCAAAAATTGCTCAATTGCAATACTGCACACTAACCGAATTGAAAACTTCCAATACCGAACCATACACTATTCCTACATGTATAACCCTATAAAACCCAGCCTAAAACCCAACTGCAACCCCAACCCGAGATAATCCTATAACTTGGACCCCTGTTACACATACCTCTGAAAGTGGACTGAGGCCGCCTCCGGAGGCGGCTCGACGTATGTGTAACATCAACTTTTTTTTAAAGCCGGACTGAAGCCGCCTGAAGCCGCCTCAAAGTCGCCTCCATCCCAGTCCACCTCTGGATGTGGTTTGAGGCCGGCCTCATGCCGGACTCAGTCCCGCAATCAGTATGTGTAACACCAAAGTGGACTCGGCGCCGGCTTTTAAGCGGAAGTGACATAACCCGTAAGAGCTGTGCATGCGCAGACCGTTCGCGATGTCGATGAGATAGTACAGCACCTGCAGTGCGAGGGTGCGAACCGCGCGAAAATTTTTACATGGAGTGCGACACAAAATTGCGTGCCCGAGGTACGTGTATGTGTAACAGGGGTTTTAATGGTCTCGAGGCGGCTTCAAATTGCATGTGTGAAGCCGGCTCCGGGCCGCCTTTGAAAGCCGACGCATGTGTAACGGGGGTCTTTGACTAAATAGAGCCCAGAGCAATTGTTGCTGAAGTATATGTTGGAGCACATCTTCATACTATCATATCTAGGAAAACTTTTCAGTTATATACGCCACTCTCGGCATGCACAGGACAGGTACCAGTAGAAAAATAATCTAGGATTTAAGTGCTTCCCTTCATCACGCATTAATTTGGTGTGTTATTCATTTCATCTTACTCCGGTTACTTTTTACGTTTCCGCCTAGGTCAAACAGATTTCTATCATAATACTGTTGAAATATGTTCTACTAAAATATATACAGGTTTTCGATCACCAGCAGACTAAATAATCATTGGAAAGAGGATATCTGGGATTTAACCCATTTGTGACAACATTCCACTTTTTGTAATTCTTAACACCCTTTTTAAATAGAAATGAAGTTAATTTGAGAGTTTGCAATATAAAAGTTCAGGCAACGGGCTTAAACTGATTGTGCACCAATGCTTTTCAATGCGCTCTCTCTCCTTGTAACTTTTTTTTTTAATCCTATGTTTAAAAGAATTAATCATAACTTTCTAGTTTTAGCTTAAATCAATGTGAAATTCACAAGAAATTTAGATGATGCTACTACAAAATTACCTACAATATTTTAAGGATGATAGTTAAGTACTTTTCAAGATATTATCAATTAAAAACCGTGTTGCATTTTTTAGACACCCTGTATGTAATCACAAAAACAAAGTGGAATGCTGTCGTGAAAAGGTTAACACCAGATATCCTCTCTTTCCAATGATTATTTTTTTCTGCTGATGATCGAAAGCCAAATATATTTTAATAGAACACATTTCAACAGTATATGATAGAAATATGTAAAGTCTATGTGGAAATGTAAAAAATAACCTGAGTAAACTGACATGAAAAAAAACCCACACCAAATTAAATGTATGTAATCAGTGTTGGTAGTAACACATCAAATTTAAAAAAAAATGCTAATTCAACTGTATCACCTTGATCTCTACTATACTTGGAAGATTATTTACCTATATACAGATACATTTACTACTTACAATTACAATAAACGCAAGATTACTCTGATATTAATAATATGTGTACATCTACTGTGAAAGTGCTGTTAATAAGACAAAGGGCAACTGACTATGCAAATATGTCACACACTGAAGTGCAATTTTGTCATTAATAAGAGAGCGTCAGAGGGGGAAAAAATTAATCAAGAAATGAATGTCTCTATTTGGATACTTTACAATCAATAACATGCCAGCAATGTTGTTTCAGCTGGCTAAATAAGATGTCTGTTATAAGATGGCTTGGAAGAGAAAAATATGAAATCATCCAGAGGAGATTTTTACTTAAATATATTCTTTTATCATGCTAAAGTAGAAGTATGTTCAAAAAGATTAGAAAACATATATAGCAATTTTGATTTATCGTAGGCCTATACTTATTGTAGAGATATTAGACAAATATGGAGGACTGGGAGATTTTTGGACAATATTTTTAAGGCATGTGCTTAGGTATACTGAGTACATTTTTGCACATATATTCAGAACCAGCCCCCGCCCCCCTAAAAAAAACCCCACAAATTCAATAACATAAAAGAAGAAAAAAAAAACAACCTATTTGCCTTGTAAGTAAATTGGGGACGGTTGTGTGTATGCTAACCTTGAAACTTTAAAAACATATAAATCGAAATGTACCGAAAAGAGATGAAACAGATATACATGTACCATATGTCTGCAATTACTGAACATCCAAATTGGTTGAATGTGTCAATTTTCCTTTCTTATCTTAAATATTTCCTCATGCAAACCCATTAGCACTGTAATACAAATCAATATTTCAGTACATGAAGAAACTTCGTGGATATGAGGTGAGGTGAGTGCAAAAAAATAAAATCCTCCATATTTTGTCAGGGAAAAATTCTCATATTGCACTTTTCTTGCCAGAAATGTTTGAAAACACCAGAAGCAGGAAGAGGGGGGAACACTCGCGTATTTAACGTAGCGGAATGTAGCCCAGCGTGGGACCAATTTGGAGCCTGCCTTCAGTATTTTTCATACCAAAGCAGATGCTGAAAACACAATGGACGGAACAACAAAGATTTTTTTTAAAAATGCAAGTAAGAGAGTAAAGTGAAATTCTAAAGATGAATCTCTGAGCCTTCAGTTCCTGGATTCAAATCTCTGCTCCTCATGTGAATTAACTCATTAAATACTCGGCCTTTGACTATAGAGTCCATGGAAAAGGAGTGTTATACCAAATAAGAAATCAAAATATTCTTCCCCGCCCCCAAATTAAATGAGGGGAAAAAAGAGAAAATGGAAAGGGGAGGCCGTGGGAGAGGGAACATGAAAAGAAGGCGATACAACCCCCTTTCAGTCTATCACCTTGTTCCCTCATATTTCAGCACCATAATATATCCTGTGCCCCTCCCCCCCCCCCCCCCCCCCCTGATGCCAGTGCCCCCTGAGTGGCTGCACATAAGACATCACTGAAGCTTTCCAGAGGTCTGATGTCCTACAGAAAAATAAGACCAATTCCTAGAGACAAATTTCATAATTCTCTGTATTATAACTCTGATAATGTGATATCATGTTGAGCCCAGAAATGCATTCTAACCTAGCTACATTTACATGTAGATGATACAACACCCCCCCCCCCCTCCCATTTTCTGAAATAAGCACATGGAATGATGTTTTATCACTGTAAGCAAATGTAATATTTGGTCAAAGTCATTCTTACAACTTCTAAAAGCAAACGAAAATCAAGAAATCCATCCCCTGCTCCCTGTACCCTTCAACCTTTTTCACTCATGTGCATACATGATGATTCACACACACACAAAATCTATTGCAAAACACATAGTGCGTAGAGAGTCGAAATAGTTCAACATACAGATGAATATAATCCAGTTTAATTAGAAATTATACATGACAGGTTTTTTTAACATGTGATTTATATCAATGGATGAAAAAGAATGAAATAATGAAGCCAGTTCAAAACAAGTTTAGGAGGGGAGACCTCAGAACAGGAAAAAAAATAATTGAACAAGACAAACCGACAACAGAGGGGGGAATAGTAAAAGCAAGAAGCTCCTTGGTAAAAGAAAGTTCAAACAAGTTCACGGAGGAATGAATGAAGAGCAATAAAATCTGTGATAGACGACCAATAAAATCTGTGAAAGAAGAGGAAGAAAAGGATAGAAGGAGAGTGGAGAGAGAATGGGATAGTACTCCGTTCTGCACTGTTCTCTCTGCATGAGGTCTTGTACGTCAATGAGCGTGAGCTCCTAGAGCTGCTAGTCCCTGCCGCTTAATGTGTGAACAATTACCTCGCTCTGTCGCTTTTCTACCAGTCCTGCTGTACAGAGAGCAATCCCGTGTAGAACTAGAAGAGACTGCATGTATCTCTGTCTGTCTGTCTGTCCCTTTCCATTTTTCTGATTTTCTAGCCCTCAAATAATTATTAGAAGTCTACTGCCAATATAAAAATGATCGGATCCACGTCATGGTAACATTCGTAATCATGATTTTCCGAGAAGTGAGATGAGAGAAGATATAGCCTACATGTAACTTTTTTTGTTTTCAAATTTCAGCATGGATGTTCGTTTAATACCTGTTGAGGGCCAGAACGTCATTATCTTGTATCAATTTGCATGGAGTTCACACATTTCTAGCTCTATGTAGACAATTAGCTTACATCTACATTGTACATGTAGCTTAAGACCAATAACTTAACTTGTTTTTTAAAAAAATGGACATTCACTCTGATTCATACTCATTCCCCGTTCCCCCCCCCCCCCCCCCCCCCCTCCTCCCTCTCTCTCCCTCTTGCTCTCTTTCTTAGTATGTTCCTTTCCCTCTCTCTGCCTGGTTGTTTGTCTCGATCTGTCTGTAAGCCCCCCCCCCTTCTCTTTCTTCCTCTTTTACCATTTCTCAGATGAAAACAACACAATTCCTTACCCTCCGCCGCTCAAGGAAACTTCTGCTCCTTAGTCTAGAAAGCGACCAATTATCTAAAAAGAGCTGAATTCTATTGAAAGGCATACAGCGAGACAACTCTTGTGTACCCACCTGTACCTATAATAGAATCATCTTAAGTGTTATGCCATGAGGCTTTTCGGCTGTCTGCCTGCCTGCCTAGCTGGCCAAAACACTGGTTATCATCCAATTAGGGCAGCTGTTAATTGGACTAATTAGGCACGGTGTTGCAGCATTGTTAGAAGTTTCTGCCCACTATAGTAAAACAGAAGATTCAGAAATTATCTTTGAACAGACTTACAATGTAACGGTCAGGCCTTATCAATAGTCTGTTCAAATCATCAATGAATGAATGAATGAATGAATGGAGAAAAAAAAAAGAGAATCAATACAACTTGGCTTCAAACAAATTTTCTAGAGGATTATCAATTGAGTTCAGGTCAATGACTGTGCATGCTAAAGGAAAAGCCAAACATAAATCTACAGCATTGGTTCATCTCCATTAGCCTGGACAAGCTCGAGCGTGAGATCTTAGACCAATCAGCGCTTCTCTCAAGAAATAGTCCTACATGTAAGTCGGAGTTTGGAGATCTCTGCTTCCATTAGCCCAAGTCTAGCTATCTCGCTAACTCAAAGATTTAGCTCGAGCTTCAAAGCATATCATAGTCCAAAATTTTGACCCATATAGCGAATTAGCCAAACTCATTGATAAAATACTGGACTTAATAGCGAACAAGCACTAGTTTGTCTAGGATAATATCTCAAGCTAATTAATATTCCAAGTATCACAACAATGAAAAATAACTTGCTGTTTGTGTCTTCACAGCAAATTCATTTGAGTTATTTGTGATTGGGCTAATTTCCCCGAGATCAGCATCGGCAAGGTATTTTGAAAACTCATTCTAATGAGGACAGGGCCCGAGTTTCATAAAACTTGTTATCAATAACAAGTTACAATTATTGTTATAAGCTACTTAAATCCTTGGATTTGATTGGCTGAGAGTGAATTTGTCATAGAAATGGGGCAGTTGTTATTGATAACAAGTTTTATGAAACAGGGGGGGGGGGGCCCAGGCCTATTAAGAACTTATTTGTTAAATCTTCTTTCACCGCTATCCCTGGCTGTAGCTGGGTTTGATGAGATAATGAGGATATGGAAGGATATGGAAGGCTATGGAAGGCTGTGGAAGGAATTTCCATTGTTATTCAGCAAATGAAGGATAAAATGGCAGAAAATAAATGAAGGTTAAAGGAACTGACTTCATTTTTTGTGATTTTCACCACTAATTGGACTACTTAAATCTCTCAAAAGAGCGTAAAAGCAGCTCCAAGACAACTTAGCTGTGGTGTTAAAGTCTTCTTATTTCAAGAGGTCACTAACATTTAGGCTAGACATTCAGACCTGTAGTTCACGGTATGCTGGAAGCTCAGAAAGCGACTGTAGACCTATGCGACTGTACACATGCTGGCCCCAAAGGCAAATTGAGATCAAGCTTCTGTAAATACCTACAAATACAAAATCTTCTTATTAATTGAGGACAAGTAGAATTACATGTGTATATAGGCCCCAACCTGTAATTTATCTTTAAATTGTGGATTTAAACATACACTTTTAAAAGCAAGTAGAAACTCTACAAATACAAAATCTACAAATGCAAAATCTGCATATTAATTGTGGACAAGTAGAATTACATGTGTATAGGCCCCAACCTGTAAATTATCTTTAAAATGTGGATTTACACATACACTTTTAAAAGCACTTTGTAAAATATTGCCCAGCAGGTAGGAAATTAGGCCTATGTCTCTAACTTACTTTGGAACATTTGATGCACAGCTTTGATAATGTTATGTCAAATCACACACTTTACTGCAAACTAAGTAAAAAAATATGGGCATATAATTTCCCAGAAGTTGGTCTGATGCATACATGTAAGATAAGATAAGATAAGATAAGCTTTTATTCACTCTATCAACCCCCTCTCGGGGTATGAGAGCACAACATAGACCCGATTTACACCAAAGGGCCGCCCCGGGCCTCCAATCTAGGCCGGCCCGAGGCCCGCAATTTTTTGCTTTTACACCGAATATTGGGCCGGCATTTTAAGGCCTCCTAAAGTCGCCCTACATGTAAACAAAACATTTTTTTTCTTTCGCGTGCGCGTGCGCGATTTGTTGTCTTTTCATACTCTCGATCTCCGACTCCTTTCGTCGATGATGATCTACAAAAATGCAGTCCGTTCAGGAACAAAATAAGAAAACTTTTACCAACATCAGGAAATTCAAAAAAGGATACAATTATCGTCTGTTCTGATATCTTTATCAAATTTATAATATGTCGGAGGAGGTTAGTTCAATTGAACTTGATGCCTGCACGTCAGATATTCCGGAAATAATTTGCACGTTTTTTTGTTGTTCCGTATACGTAACAGCGTCGCATCGTGCGCAAAATTGGGGGCCCCGAGGCTCCTTTCCATTTACACAAATTTTAGGCCGACCTCGGGCCAGCCTGAGACTACCTCCAGAGGTATTCCCAAATTTGGGAGGGCCTTGCATTTACACCAAGCTTTAGGCCGGCCCGAGGCCGGCCTAAAAGCTTGGTGTAAATGGGGTCATATTTACAATCATACAAATGGTATATTGAATACTTGTACATGGGTATATAGTTTACATAATAAACATTTCTCAACGAAACATTAAAAA